>CM077094.1:138850021-139002787 GCA_039513925.1 Platanthera zijinensis
AAATCTCCAGACGTTAGGGGACTCCCGACTACAAGGCGAAGTCCCCCTCATCGCACTGTCCGGGAAACAGCCGACACATACGATGGTGGTAGTGGTCATGAGGAGGTGAAAGTCACCAGGGGGGTGTGAGTCGCTGTGGTACATGACCGTTCTTCTGGGGAAGATGAACTGTCTTGCGACCGCGGTGGTCGAAAAGAATAAGAGTTCCTTCGACCGTCATGGACAGAGCTTCGATCATATTGCCATGGACGCCCCAAGAGAATGTGGCACACATCGAGGGGTGCAACATCACACCACACTGAATCAGAATAGGAAGGCCCAATAGTGAACGCCACAAGGCATCGATGCGATATGACCATCGTGGTGCCATTAGTCACCCAGGATAGCTCATAAGGGCGCTCCAGCTTCTGAGTCTGGAGGCTTAACTTCTCTACCATGCGTTGGGAGACGAAATTCTCCATGCTCCTGCTGTCAACGATAATCGAGCAGTATTGCTCTTGGATGCGAGCAGTGGTGCGAAACATACTGTGTCTCACCCAAGCGTCATCGGTGGTAGCTATCGGGGCAAGCAGGCTATGCTGTAAGACACAAATCAACTGATCTGGCTGCTCGCCCTCTACCTCACACTCTCCCTCAAGGGGCTTAGAGGTGGCAGCCTCCTTTCCCTTCAAGGAAATCGAAGAGGGACCCACAGGGGCAGGAGCTGGCAGCATAGGTCTAACCGTCGAAGGTAGGCCCGGGGTAGGAGTCGTGCTCGTCCTAGTGGTCGATGTCGAAGACGAAGAATAATGCGTCCTGTCCGTAGATTTCTGACCGGAGGGCCTCCACTCGGCGTGCCCTACTAGAGATCTCCCCCAGGTCCCGGAAATCATGTAACTAACTCTAACTGGTCTCGTATCACGTAACGTAGCCCATTCAGATAACGGGCCACAACCATGTGGTCTTCCTCCTTTAAATCTAAACGTGACTGGAGGACCAGGAATTCGTTGGTGTACTCGTCAATGGTTTGTTTATCTTGTCGAAGGTTGTGATACCTACGATACAACATCTGCAAAAAATCAGCGGGGGCGTACCTCCTCTTGAGTTGAGTTTTGAACTCAACCCAGGTGGTGATAGGTGGTTGTCCCATCGTGTATCGCATCCGCTCGACTTGCCCCCACCATGTGAGTGCGGGGCCCTTCAGCTTCAAGGTAGCATACTCCACCGCTGGTGGGCAGGTGTGCGCTTCCAGCTAAGAAATCGTTCAAGTCGTTCACACCAATCAAGACACACCTCAGGCTCGAGCGTGCCCTCAAAATCCCCAACATCTAGTTTAATACCGGCATCCCATCTAGGGGATTCCTATTATCTTGATGTGCTAATTGGGGTTCTGGTGGTGGCGGTGTGGGAGGTCGTGCAGGAGGAGTAGGGGGCTGAGCAGCAAGGCCCCCTAAGTGATACTAGGCTTCCAAGTTATTAACCGTAGTACGCAATCCTATCATGACTTGGTTTGTATCCCTCACAGAGAGAGTGAGTGTAGTGATAGCGGCCATAAGTTCTTCCATTCGTCTTCCTATATCTCCCACATCACCCTCTAGGTGCTTCACTCATGATTCCATGGGCAACTTGAAAAACTCGCAAACTTAGGGATTTCGGAAATGCAAACACTCGGCTATCCCACAATGGAAGTGAGATATCCCAGCAGCCACATCAAATTGATGCAAACTACGCTCCTAAAGCCCTAAGTGTAGGCGTATTTAAACGACGCGACGAATAAAGAGTAAGGCACGGCTCAACTAACGGAAATCTAATGCACGAGGTAAAACGAACGGCAAGGCATGATTAGGGTGAGCGCATGCTACACTGGATTGAAATCACTTTGCTGAAATAAACATAATAATTTGCACATAAATAAAAGGAGGAGTGGGGAAAGAGCAGATCTCACCAAGGGGCTTGCCCATTTCTGATTCTCCCGGTACTGGTAAGCAGAAGAGCGACAAGGCTTTCGGATGGAGTTGCGGTGTAGGGGAATAGGAGGGTCTTGGCGGCGGCTGTAGTGGTGGACGGAATGGTAGATGATGGCGGACGGAGAGGTTGTTGTCGGGGCTGGAGACAGAGGTGGCTTCGGAAAGGCGTGGTGGAGGGGGATTCGGGGTCGGGGCTGGATGTCGGGATGGAAACGGAAGCGGAGGTGGCTTCGGGAAGGCGTGGCGGAGGCGGAGGCGGATTCGGGGTCGGGCTGGATGCCAGGCCGGAGACGGAGGAAGATTAGGGCAAGGCTGGCCGTGGAGGGGTCGTTGCCGAGGCTGGAAGCGGAGGTGGCTTCGGGGTCGGGGCTGGATGTCGGGCTGGAGACGAAGACGACTGCGGGCGGTAGCTCTCTGGACGGAAGGGGAAGCAGACGGCGGGTTCTACCGAGAGAGAAAGATTCTCAATCCCGGTTTACCTCCTGCCAAAGCATTAGGGCAACCCCCCTCTTAATATTTATAGCCCCCCTCCTCAATTACTAAACTAAATAAATTCAGCAAGTGATTTCAATAATTAGATGAAATGCAACGACTCACCCCAGCCATGTCAAACCGGAACAATCCATTCAGGGTCACGCGAGGTGGTCAGTCTCACGCGCCGGTCTACAATACAAGAAATTGTAAAACGTACATGACAAGACAGGAAATAAATAAACATCAACATAATAGCTGCGACAGTAAATAGGTAAATAAAACGTGACGGCCCTAGAGTGCCGTCGACAGGATCACATCAGGTAGAAAGATCATCAAGGCGCTTGGAGAGCCAATAATGGCCTCCTGATGACGGTCCGCGAGAGCAGTGTGTGCAGCTTATTGCGTCATGACGGTCTGCAGCATGGTCATAATCTGACTTAGTTGGTCAGATAAGTCTCCCATAGTGCGAGAGGAGGAGCGGGTGACCGGGCGGACGAATTGTGCTGAGTCGGGTGATTGGGAGTGGCCACGTGAGCCGCGGTGACGCCGAATGATTAAAAAAAAGGGGTGTTGGGGCTCTGTGGCGATGGTAAGAAGTGGAAATAAAAGAGGTTATTGGGGGGTGTTAAAATAGATATGCAGCAGCGTTTTTTTTTTTTTTTAAATGCAAAATTGGTTTGTCCCCCGGGAACAGTTTGCATTAAAATTAAATAGTTGCAATGATAGGTTTGTCCGGGGGGCTCGAGGAACAAGAAAATAATAGGGTTGCGGCTCCTGCACACGAGGGATGGAGTAGGGCTCGAGAAAAGCAGGAGCGCGGGCGGCTCGAGATGCGGGGGTTGCTTTGTCATCTGGATGGGAGAGGGCGGCTCCGTGACGGTGATGGACGAGCAGGGAAACGATTATCGACGGCTTCGACGAAGGAAGGAGTTGGCCCTGTCGTCCAATTTTGGACGAAGATGCTAGCCTGTGTATAAGCAGAGCACTAGGCTTCGACGAAGGCGGTCGGCAGCTGGGTTGTGTCTCGCCAGGGAGGCTTTGACGAAGGTAGAAGGAGCTTCTCGACGAAACAGGGAGATGCTGGGTGGACAACAGCGGTCCCGATATAATAGGGTCACCGACTAGAGTTGGAAGGTGGTATTCGACGGCGGCGTTGGGCGATGTTGGCATGCGTCGGCGGAAGAGGACCAAGGAGGCTCTGATACCAAGTTGTTATTGACCTACTTCAGTAACAGCGGTAACTCGCCGGAGTGTTGATCGGAGAGAGGGAGATGATGGCGGTGGTGAAGGATATAGTTGAGTCGGAACCGCGACTGCCTAGGCGGGGTTGATCGTTGGAGGAAAGAGTCACCAATATCTCACAACAAGAGACAAAGAAAACTAGAACTTCTTTTCATAGAAACCAAACATACAATGTTCATACCTTTATATAGGCTACAAGATGACTCTTACAACTCCTAGGCTTCATTTGGCGCACCGTTTGACAGTGTTTCGTTTTGATAAAACACAATCATGGGTTAATTTATCGTTTGTTTTTCCGCCTATATTCGGATCGCCCGACGTTCTCCCGGCTGTAAAATTTGAGGGACGAAAACCTGCGATCGACTTCTGGTTCGCCGCGTTTAGGGGGAGGAAAAAAATTTCTTTGCGGCCATCCCGTGCCTCGCGCTATGCCGCCATCTTGTGCCTCGCGATGTGCCGTCATCTCGTGCCCCGCCACTTTTAGAAATAGCTTTTTTAGGGTTACCAGCAGCGGCTCCACCGGCAGTGGTTTGCCCGGAGCCCACCGACAGGGTCCGGTCCCCGACAAACCTGTCGGGGGTATCCTTGTGGCACTCCATCAGGGCCACCGCCGGCGGTGACCATGACCGTGAGGCGGTGGCCCTGACCGTGAGGTGCCTCGCGGTCAGGGCCACCGCGGCGGTGGCCCTATCGGTGCCCCTCCAGACTAAACCCGGCGAGTTCGCTGGTGTCTGACGACCCCACCGGTGGGCTCCAGGCAGGCCGCCGGCGCTGGAGTCGCGCGGAAGAATGGAGGAGGCAGGACGGGGGAACACTAAAATTAAAATTAAATATATATATATAGTTTAACAGTAACAGTAATATATATATATAATTAAAAAAATTATATAATAGAAAATACTATTATTAATAGTATAAACACTAAAATTAGTTAAGGTTATAGTATAAACAGTAAAATTATTTAATAAAAATAATTAAAATTATAAAAATTATTTTCAATAATTTATTAAAAAAATATTTATGTCAACGGTTCTCTGTTCTGAATAGCTCTGCAAACACAGACTACCCAAACCGATATTCATTTCAAACAACCAGTTTCTAACAGCTCCATTTATAAATCTGTATTTACAACTGCTCATTTTACAACCACAATCACTCTCCCAAATGAAGCACTAATCTCTAACCTAAAGACAATAATAATAAGGATAAAAAGGGCTCGTTGCTTGAGACCCCGTAACTACTAATAACAACCCGTAACACATAACAACCCATAACATAATACGCGGTCCGTAACAGATGCCTAGAGAGAGCTTTGGATGAGGTGGCAAGGAATGAGAATTCCTGGAATGAGACCATTCAGAAGATGGACGTCCTGGGATGGAACATGCCGGAGATAAGCTCGAGGCTTATGAGAGTGAAGTGATGGAGTTATAATACAAGAGATGACTAAGTCACATATCTTGCCTAAGGCTGTCTCGGGGCTCACGAGAGTGAAGGAGCAGAGTATCTGCGAGAAGGTAACTAGGTCACCACCTTGCTGGAGGATAGCTCGGGGCTTAAGAGAGCAAGGTGACGGAGTTATGAGGCGCGGGATTACTAAGTCACGGCTCTTCCATCAGGCTGGCTCAAGTTTTACGAAAGTGAGATGACATAGTATCTACGAGAAGGTAACTAGGTCACAACTCTCATCGAAGACTGGCTTCCAGCTTACGAGAGCGAGGTGACAGTGTTATAAGGCGCAAGATGACTAAGTCACTGCTCTTGCATGAGGCTACTGTGAGGCCTATGAAAGTGAGACAATAAAATATCTGTGAGGAGGTAGTGTGATGTTTGATGAGGCAACAGAGGGGCCTTCACCAAAAGCTCCAATTCTAACAAGTATTAATATTGGCCTCAACTCCAATTCTTCAATTGCATTTCACATGATCCGAATGAACCTTAATACGAGTTTATTCCGTTTTTTTAAAATTGAGTTACAGATTTAAGAACATTATCCCAGGAATTGTTTTTATATTTCAATCTGCACTGTTTGATCAGTACATAGAATTATATATGCACACAAAAATTCAATGGTTGGAATTATTAATTTTGTTAAATCTAAAATAAATTAATATTAAATATCACGTATCACATATATTATATAAGAACATTTTCACCTACTCTCTATAATATATATAGAGAGAGAGAAATTTTTCTCTATATATCTTATTATGATTCTATCTTTAAAAAAGTTTCTCTTAGGAATCTATCCTTAAAATATTTTTCTCTCAAAATTTCTATTATATTAGAATCAACTCAGACAAAGATTTTCTTTTTTAAAGAGTTTCCCTTTCTCTAAAAACTAACTCTTTAGGTTACGTATCTCACAAAGATAATCTCACCTAAAGATTCTCTCTTCAAAACAATTCTCTCTAAGAGTCTCATTAAGGTTCACTAAGATCTCCAACTCCAAGACTTTCTATCTACAAACAAATTCTCTAGAAAAATCTTAGTATAAATTTCACTCTATAAATATATCTTTCAAAAATTTTATCTCATTAATTAGGGTTCTTCCACCTAAAAAGTTCTATTTATAAATATTAATAACTCCCTCAATCAAGTTAAGATTCTATCACTCAAAATACTTCTTATTCTAAAAAAATTCTCTGCAATAGTTTTCCATATAAAAAAAATCTCACTTTGACTCTCAAACCATAAGTTTATAGTTGAAAATTTTATAGCACAAGTGTTGTCACTAAAACAAAATTCAATATTTATCAATTATGTCAATTTATATATGAGGATACATAATTTTAGAGAGTAAACTGAATAATATAGACGAGGCTGATAATGAAAGATAATAGACAGGGTGTTGTTGTGGCGATCAATACGACGCATCTAATCAGTTATCCTAATGAGACATTGCGATGACGATAAAACTTTCAATGGTCTAAAAGGAGTGAATTGGTTCTGACAAAGTAAGATCAGACAAAACTTTAAGAGACAATAGTTATTGTTCATCATTTGTATAAAATGGAATACATAGATTTATTGTTTAGAACAAAAAATGGCATCATGTAAATGATAAAATATGAGGTTTGAACAACAAAAGTGCACGAACTAATGCGTGAGAAGTGAGAACTGCTAGAAATTCACAATGAGAAAGCAATGGGCAGCATTGTTCTCCTAGGGAAATATCATGAATCATATGCTAGAAGTTGGATATTGAAAGATGTTCCTTTGGCTTGGTATTTATGCTCTGGTGAGTTCAGCAAAAAAATGCTAACAACATAAAATATGTGTTTGACATGACAACGATTGTGCCTACTAACAAGAGAAATAAGTAATTTTGAACATAAAAGTAAATGAGTTCCTTAGGGAGGTCATGCATTTACGAATGATGGTCATAACCACCACATTGGCGATCAGTGGAGAGTGGTTGGATCTCAATGAAGTAGAGTGTGTTTGTACCCCAATGGGGGTTGTATCTCGGTAGAAAAGAGCACGACTATAGATTGATGGAGCAAATTTAGGTTATAACATGACGAAGCAGGCATCAAATGTGGCTCAACAAAGTTCAAATCAGTTGTAGCTCAATGAAGATGAGAGCTCGTAACATGGAGTAGGAAGCGGCTCAATATCGACGGATCAAGCAATGTATTCGGCTTGATTGAGTAGGAACAAACTCTCGAGGGAGGAGGGAAGTGCGAAGAAATTTCAGGAATAATAGATTCCGAGACCTCCTGTGATATCTTGCAGAAAATATTTGATGTATTTTTTATTGAAATCACATAAGAAACTTACATGTATGCACATCCTAAAACCCCTATGAGCTAACAACTGTAATCATTATGCGCACATTATTTCTTATATTTGCCAGTTTAAACATTAGAGCAAAGGATGTTGAATAATTTAGTATATGTCTGCACGTGTCAAGACTGACTCGAGTTACGTGTCTATCTATTGCAAGACTGTACGTTGGAGGTACTATAAATAATCATTCCAAATCTGACGGTCTACTGTAAAATACTTTGAGCAGAGTCAACCCGAACAAAGAAGTCCAGCGATCATGAAGCGAATTTGCAAGGAATCAACTGAGCCATTAATATATACTAAGCTTCAAACTAAGATCAATAGAACTCACCCAAATGTAACACTTGCATTAACTATTTCTGTCTGATGATCGCCGGAAACCTGATTATACTGCACACTGTCCGTCACAAAGTACCCCGTCGTCGAGCTTCCATCCCCATACTCCAAAGTGTATCGGCACGGCACATCATGAACGCAGCCAGAGATCTCACCGCCATATGCGGAAGAACAGAAGTTTGCATCACATGAAACTATGTCTGCACTCGAAGATTTGTTGAGATCATAAAGTGAAAGTTGTATCTGCGAAAAACAGATTCCAAAACTCCCGGTGTAAGTAAAAGATCGAGAGAGAGAGAAGCCCATTGATCCCACATACGGCTTTTTGGCACTTTGCACCACCGAAATATAGATTTTTTTGCACTTTGCATCCCGAATCTTTAAAATTGACATTTTGTACTCCCCAATTACCGATTTCTGGCAATTTACACCATCAGGCCGAAATCTCAACGGTATATAAATTCGGACAAAATAAAAAATGTTCACTCAAGAGTATTTAGTTCCGGGAAGCATCAATAATCCGAAGTGCAAAAATGCCAAAATGAGTATTTTTTGTGTTGCCCGAACCTAAATTCCCTTGAAATCTGGGCATGAGGGTGCAAAATGCCAAAAATTAATAATTGAGGGGTGTAACGTGCCAATTTTAAAAATTCGATGAGAAAAATGCCAAAACTCCATATTTCGAGGATGCAAAGTACCAAAAATCCGAAAAAGCACTGGATCATAATTCATAAAGACATGAATCTCAAAAGCAAAGAATACCCCGAGATCGCTCTTCGTCGGGCAATGCTTGCAGGTGATGCAGTTCACCCAAAGGATGTCGCTCCCGGTGTCCACCTGCACGTGGTAGGGTTTTGAAGGCGTCCCGATCCCAATTTGTGCGTAATAGAGTCTATACATAAATCAAATATCAAATCTAAACCCTAAACCAGAAATCACACATTCCGATGAGAAAATGATGGAGGTTTTGAATTATTATGCGCACCCGGTTTCGGTGGGAAGGCCGATGCCTCCAAGTGGAATATCGACCGCACCGGCGGCGGAGCTGGAAAGTATCCTTCCGTGGCGGCGGGCGTCATGGGCGCGGAGATCGGAGATATGCGTCCGGCCGGTGTACTTGCGCTGAACCCTAAACACGCCGGAGGTGCTCCCGAAATCGAAGAAGAAGATGAAAGAGAGGAGGAGAACAATGTAATGCTGATATTGATGAGGCGGCCGCCGGTGATCCATGGCTTCTCCCTCCCCGCAACGGATTAAATCCCAAAATTCTCCCTCGCCGCCTTTTCCAAGGAGGACGAGGAGGAGACGGGGAGGAGAAGAAGAGGCGCATGAATGGAAAGAGGAGAGAAAGGATGGGAGGACGAGGAGGAAAGAAGTTATTCTGTTGGAGACGCTTTGCGCGGTTTGTAAATACGGCTTTATTTAGACCGTCTCCTAATGATCTTAATAAGAAAAGAGTTTTTTTTTTCTTTTTTATATCTTCAATATCAGCATTAATAAGCAGGAAGGATTGAAGGAAGTATCATATTAAAATAGTTATTCATTTTTTATTTGCATTTCATAATTATCTTTTTTTATTTGCATCTATGTTTATCTTTTATATTCCACAAACATTTTCGTGCGGTTATGCCCGTACTCGATACTTTCGGGCAGCCTTTCGCCGCATCCAAGCGGGCTTCACTCGTGTTTTGATACTCCGGGCTAGGGGTGAGCATTTTAATCGAAAATCGATAGTCGTTCAAAAATCGCTCGAGTTTTTATTCGAATCGAACTTGAAATAAAAAAGTTTGAATCAAATTGAATTGAACCTAATTTGACTCAAAATTGATTTCGAGATGATTTCATGCTCCATATGAATCGCTCGATTATTGATTCGAGTCTGCTTGATTTAAATATTTATTCAAAATTAAAATTATAAAATTTCTCTATTAATTATTACAGACTTCAAGTTACGGCAACCATCAATAATTACTATTAAATTTTCAACTTTTTTTATTTTATAATTTCAGTTATCAATTTCCAAAGCAGCAGCACGTCTAACTGCCTAAGCCTAACGCCCAGATCACCAAACAATTTTTGGGTACAGTACTCGCACAGCTACAGTGTCGTGCGAGTACCACATCCAGTCATTTGATTGCACATCAATGCATTCGCACATTTTTCGATGTGCGAGTACACGGATGGATGGGTAGTCACACGACACTGTAGCCGTGCGGATACCGTATCCAAAATTTATTGCAGGTCAACAAGTCTTCGCCAAAACTTCTACACTAATCAGACAGTCATAAATGTCCATCATTTAATACAGCGGTAATAAGCCGTCAGAATGTCAAATTGTGGAAGACTAGAGCCAATATCGTGGCAATAAAAGCCTTGGCGCCAATATACTGGCAGCAAAAGCCTCGAATAATAAGCCGTCAGATTCATGGATGATGGGACGGAGCTTTGTAAGAGATTTCCTAGATCTTCTTAGGATAATTTACGAAAAAACATTTAGGTGAGTTAGTCTCACCTATTGCTAGGTGCAGAAGTAAATACAGGCCGTTGATCTGATATCTTACGGCCCATATGGTATTAAATACCAACCGTTGATCAGTATTTGAATCAATCATGTTATTTCTGCAGGAAATCAACGACCAGTATTTACTCCTGCACCTATTTCTAGGTGAGAGTAACACATAATATTTCTTTGATCTCACGTAGAAATAGGTGCAGGAGTAAATACTGGTCGTTGATTTCCTGCAGAAATAGCAGATTGATCCAAATACAAACCAATGGTCAATGTTTAATACCGTATGTGTCGTTGGATATCGGATCAACGATCAGTATTTACTTTTGTACCTAGAAATATGTGAGAGTAACTCATCTAAATTTTTTTCCAACTCGAAAAAGTTAGATGCAGCCTTCATGGTTGACAACATTCAATATTTTTATTTCACTATAAAAAAAACCATGCCAAAAAAATAACACAGAATGTGAAATACTAAATAGGTAGGTGATTTATAAACATTTTTAACAATAGAATTTATAATAATTTAATTTTTATTAAAAAATAATTAATTGCTCGAAATTGATTCAAGTCGACTCGAAATCGAGTCGAGCCGGCTCAATTCGAAATTGATTTCAATTTCGAGCCGTCTCCTAATGATCTTAATAAGAAAAGAGTTTTTTTTTTCTTTTTTATATCTTCAATATCAGCATTAATAAGCAGGAAGGAAGTATCATATTAAAATAGTTATTCATTTTTTATTTGCATTTCATAATTATCTTTTTTTATTTGCATCTATGTTTATCTTTTATATTCCACAAACATTTTCGTGCCGGTTATGCCCGTACTCGATACTTTCGGGCAGCCTTTCGCCGCATCCAAGCGGGCTTCACTCGTGTTTTGATACTCCGGGCTAGGGGTGAGCATTTTAATCGAAAATCGATAGTCGTTCAAAAATCGCTCGAGTTTTTATTCGAATCGAACTTGAAATAAAAAAGTTTGAATCAAATTGAATTGAACCTAATTTGACTCAAAATTGATTTCGAGATGATTTCATGCTCCATATGAATCGCTCGATTATTGATTCGAGTCTGCTTGATTTAAATATTTATTCAAAATTAAAATTATAAAATTTCTCTATTAATTATTACAGACTTCAAGTTACGGCAACCATCAATAATTACTATTAAATTTTCAACTTTTTTTATTTTATAATTTCAGTTATCAATTTCCAAAGCAGCAGCACGTCTAACTGCCTAAGCCTAACGCCCAGATCACCAAACAATTTTTGGGTACAGTACTCGCACAGCTACAGTGTCGTGCGAGTACCACATCCAGTCATTTGATTGCACATCAATGCATTCGCACATTTTTCGATGTGCGAGTACACGGATGGATGGGTAGTCACACGACACTGTAGCCGTGCGGATACCGTATCCAAAATTTATTGCAGGTCAACAAGTCTTCGCCAAAACTTCTACACTAATCAGACAGTCATAAATGTCCATCATTTAATACAGCGGTAATAAGCCGTCAGAATGTCAAATTGTGGAAGACTAGAGCCAATATCGTGGCAATAAAAGCGTTGGCGCCAATATACTGGCAGCAAAAGCCTCGAATAATAAGCCGTCAGATTCATGGATGATGGGACGGAGCTTTGTAAGAGATTTCCTAGATCTTCTTAGGATAATTTACGAAAAAACATTTAGGTGAGTTAGTCTCACCTATTGCTAGGTGCAGAAGTAAATACAGGCCGTTGATCTGATATCTTACGGCCCATATGGTATTAAATACCAACCGTTGATCAGTATTTGAATCAATCATGTTATTTCTGCAGGAAATCAACGACCAGTATTTACTCCTGCACCTATTTCTAGGTGAGAGTAACACATAATATTTCTTTGATCTCACGTAGAAATAGGTGCAGGAGTAAATACTGGTCGTTGATTTCCTGCAGAAATAGCAGATTGATCCAAATACAAACCAATGGTCAATGTTTAATACCGTATGTGTCGTTGGATATCGGATCAACGATCAGTATTTACTTTTGTACCTAGAAATATGTGAGAGTAACTCATCTAAATTTTTTTCCAACTCGAAAAAGTTAGATGCAGCCTTCATGGTTGACAACATTCAATATTTTTATTTCACTATAAAAAAAACCATGCCAAAAAAATAACACAGAATGTGAAATACTAAATAGGTAGGTGATTTATAAACATTTTTAACAATAGAATTTATAATAATTTAATTTTTATTAAAAAATAATTAATTGCTCGAAATTGATTCAAGTCGACTCGAAATCGAGTCGAGCCGGCTCAATTCGAAATTGATTTCAATTTCGAGCCGTCTCCTAATGATCTTAATAAGAAAAGAGTTTTTTTTTTCTTTTTTATATCTTCAATATCAGCATTAATAAGCAGGAAGGAAGTATCATATTAAAATCGTTATTCATTTTTTATTTGCATTTCATAATTATCTTTTTTTATTTGCATCTATGTTTATCTTTTATATTCCACAAACATTTTCGTGCCGGTTATGCCCGTACTCGATACTTTCGGGCAGCCTTTCGCCGCATCCAAGCGGGCTTCACTCGTGTTTTGATACTCCGGGCTAGGGGTGAGCATTTTAATCGAAAATCGATAGTCGTTCAAAAATCGCTCGAGTTTTTATTCGAATCGAACTTGAAATAAAAAAGTTTGAATCAAATTGAATTGAACCTAGTTTGAGTCAAAATTGATTTCGAGATGATTTCATGCTCCATATGAATCGCTCGATTATTGATTCGAGTCTGCTTGATTTAAATATTTATTCAAAATTAAAATTATAAAATTTCTCTATTAATTATTATAGACTTCAAGTTACGGCAACCATCAATAATTACTATTAAATTTTCAACTTTTTTATTTTATAATTTCAGTTATCAATTTCCAAAGTAGCAGCACGTCTAACTGCCTAAGCCTAACGCCCAGATCACCAAACAATTTTTGGGTACAGTACTCGCACAGCTACAGTGTCGTGCGAGTACCACATCCAGTCATTTGATTGCACATCAATGCATTCGCACATTTTTCGATGTGCGAGTACACGGATGGATGGGTAGTCACACGACACTGTAGCCGTGCGGATACCGTATCCAAAATTTATTGCAGGTCAACAAGTCTTCGCCAAAACTTCTACACTAATCAGACAGTCATAAATGTCCATCATTTAATACAGCGGTAATAAGCCGTCAGAATGTCAAATTGTGGAAGACTAGAGCCAATATCGTGGCAATAAAAGCCTTGGCGCCAATATACTGGCAGCAAAAGCCTCGAATAATAAGCCGTCAGATTCATGGATGATGGGACGGAGCTTTGTAAGAGATTTCCTAGATCTTCTTAGGATAATTTACGAAAAAACATTTAGGTGAGTTAGTCTCACCTATTGCTAGGTGCAGAAGTAAATACAGGCCGTTGATCTGATATCTTACGGCCCATATGGTATTAAATACCAACCGTTGATCAGTATTTGAATCAATCATGTTATTTCTGCAGGAAATCAACGACCAGTATTTACTCCTGCACCTATTTCTAGGTGAGAGTAACACATAATATTTCTTTGATCTCACGTAGAAATAGGTGCAGGAGTAAATACTGGTCGTTGATTTCCTGCAGAAATAGCAGATTGATCCAAATACAAACCAATGGTCAATGTTTAATACCGTATGTGTCGTTGGATATCGGATCAACGATCAGTATTTACTTTTGTACCTAGAAATATGTGAGAGTAACTCATCTAAATTTTTTTCCAACTCGAAAAAGTTAGATGCAGCCTTCATGGTTGACAACATTCAATATTTTTATTTCACTATAAAAAAAACCATGCCAAAAAAATAACACAGAATGTGAAATACTAAATAGGTAGGTGATTTATAAACATTTTTAACAATAGAATTTATAATAATTTAATTTTTATTAAAAAATAATTAATTGCTCGAAATTGATTCAAGTCGACTCGAAATCGAGTCGAGCCGGCTCAATTCGAAATTGATTTCAATTTCGAGCCGTCTCCTAATGATCTTAATAAGAAAAGAGTTTTTTTTTTCTTTTTTATATCTTCAATATCAGCATTAATAAGCAGGAAGGAAGTATCATATTAAAATCGTTATTCATTTTTTATTTGCATTTCATAATTATCTTTTTTTATTTGCATCTATGTTTATCTTTTATATTCCACAAACATTTTCGTGCCGGTTATGCCCGTACTCGATACTTTCGGGCAGCCTTTCGCCGCATCCAAGCGGGCTTCACTCGTGTTTTGATACTCCGGGCTAGGGGTGAGCATTTTAATCGAAAATCGATAGTCGTTCAAAAATCGCTCGAGTTTTTATTCGAATCGAACTTGAAATAAAAAAGTTTGAATCAAATTGAATTGAACCTAGTTTGACTCAAAATTGATTTCGAGATGATTTCATGCTCCATATGAATCGCTCGATTATTGATTCGAGTCTGCTTGATTTAAATATTTATTCAAAATTAAAATTATAAAATTTCTCTATTAATTATTATAGACTTCAAGTTACGGCAACCATCAATAATTACTATTAAATTTTCAACTTTTTTATTTATAATTTCAGTTATCAATTTCCAAAGTAGCAGCACGTCTAACTGCCTAAGCCTAACGCCCAGATCACCAAACAATTTTTGGGTACAGTACTCGCACAGCTACAGTGTCGTGCGAGTACCACATCCAGTCATTTGATTGCACATCAATGCATTCGCACATTTTTCGATGTGCGAGTACACGGATGGATGGGTAGTCACACGACACTGTAGCCGTGCGGATACCGTATCCAAAATTTATTGCAGGTCAACAAGTCTTCGCCAAAACTTCTACACTAATCAGACAGTCATAAATGTCCATCATTTAATACAGCGGTAATAAGCCGTCAGAATGTCAAATTGTGGAAGACTAGAGCCAATATCGTGGCAATAAAAGCCTTGGCGCCAATATACTGGCAGCAAAAGCCTCGAATAATAAGCCGTCAGATTCATGGATGATGGGACGGAGCTTTGTAAGAGATTTCCTAGATCTTCTTAGGATAATTTACGAAAAAACATTTAGGTGAGTTAGTCTCACCTATTGCTAGGTGCAGAAGTAAATACAGGCCGTTGATCTGATATCTTACGGCCCATATGGTATTAAATACCAACCGTTGATCAGTATTTGAATCAATCATGTTATTTCTGCAGGAAATCAACGACCAGTATTTACTCCTGCACCTATTTCTAGGTGAGAGTAACACATAATATTTCTTTGATCTCACGTAGAAATAGGTGCAGGAGTAAATACTGGTCGTTGATTTCCTGCAGAAATAGCAGATTGATCCAAATACAAACCAATGGTCAATGTTTAATACCGTATGTGTCGTTGGATATCGGATCAACGATCAGTATTTACTTTTGTACCTAGAAATATGTGAGAGTAACTCATCTAAATTTTTTTCCAACTCGAAAAAGTTAGATGCAGCCTTCATGGTTGACAACATTCAATATTTTTATTTCACTATAAAAAAAACCATGCCAAAAAAATAACACAGAATGTGAAATACTAAATAGGTAGGTGATTTATAAACATTTTTAACAATAGAATTTATAATAATTTAATTTTTATTAAAAAATAATTAATTGCTCGAAATTGATTCAAGTCGACTCGAAATCGAGTCGAGCCGGCTCAATTCGAAATTGATTTCAATTTCGAGCCGTCTCCTAATGATCTTAATAAGAAAAGAGTTTTTTTTTTTCTTTTTTATATCTTCAATATCAGCATTAATAAGCAGGAAGGAAGTATCATATTAAAATCGTTATTCATTTTTTATTTGCATTTCATAATTATCTTTTTTTATTTGCATCTATGTTTATCTTTTATATTCCACAAACATTTTCGTGCCGGTTATGCCCGTACTCGATACTTTCGGGCAGCCTTTCGCCGCATCCAAGCGGGCTTCACTCGTGTTTTGATACTCCGGGCTAGGGGTGAGCATTTTAATCGAAAATCGATAGTCGTTCAAAAATCGCTCGAGTTTTTATTCGAATCGAACTTGAAATAAAAAAGTTTGAATCAAATTGAATTGAACCTAGTTTGACTCAAAATTGATTTCGAGATGATTTCATGCTCCATATGAATCGCTTGATTATTGATTCGAGTCTGCTTGATTTAAATATTTATTCAAAATTAAAATTATAAAATTTCTCTATTAATTATTATAGACTTCAAGTTACGGCAACCATCAATAATTACTATTAAATTTTCAACTTTTTTATTTTATAATTTCAGTTATCAATTTCCAAAGTAGCAGCACGTCTAACTGCCTAAGCCTAACGCCCAGATCACCAAACAATTTTTGGGTACAGTACTCGCACAGCTACAGTGTCGTGCGAGTACCACATCCAGTCATTTGATTGCACATCAATGCATTCGCACATTTTTCGATGTGCGAGTACACGGATGGATGGGTAGTCACACGACACTGTAGCCGTGCGGATACCGTATCCAAAATTTATTGCAGGTCAACAAGTCTTCGCCAAAACTTCTACACTAATCAGACAGTCATAAATGTCCATCATTTAATACAGCGGTAATAAGCCGTCAGAATGTCAAATTGTGGAAGACTAGAGCCAATATCGTGGCAATAAAAGCCTTGGCGCCAATATACTGGCAGCAAAAGCCTCGAATAATAAGCCGTCAGATTCATGGATGATGGGACGGAGCTTTGTAAGAGATTTCCTAGATCTTCTTAGGATAATTTACGAAAAAACATTTAGGTGAGTTAGTCTCACCTATTGCTAGGTGCAGAAGTAAATACAGGCCGTTGATCTGATATCTTACGGCCCATATGGTATTAAATACCAACCGTTGATCAGTATTTGAATCAATCATGTTATTTCTGCAGGAAATCAACGACCAGTATTTACTCCTGCACCTATTTCTAGGTGAGAGTAACACATAATATTTCTTTGATCTCACGTAGAAATAGGTGCAGGAGTAAATACTGGTCGTTGATTTCCTGCAGAAATAGCAGATTGATCCAAATACAAACCAATGGTCAATGTTTAATACCGTATGTGTCGTTGGATATCGGATCAACGATCAGTATTTACTTTTGTACCTAGAAATATGTGAGAGTAACTCATCTAAATTTTTTTCCAACTCGAAAAAGTTAGATGCAGCCTTCATGGTTGACAACATTCAATATTTTTATTTCACTATAAAAAAAACCATGCCAAAAAAATAACACAGAATGTGAAATACTAAATAGGTAGGTGATTTATAAACATTTTTAACAATAGAATTTATAATAATTTAATTTTTATTAAAAAATAATTAATTGCTCGAAATTGATTCAAGTCGACTCGAAATCGAGTCGAGCCGGCTCAATTCGAAATTGATTTCAATTTCGAGCCGACTCCGTGTCAATATATTCGATTTCAAGCCGGGCAAGAATCAATCAAAATCGACTCAATATCAGGTCTACTCCCGGCAGCCTTCCATTCATGCATAGAAGCACCACGAAATCCACCAGCTCAATGCCCCACACACCCACACACACACGCCCACACCCACCCCCCACCCCCCCACACACACACATGCCCACACACACACAGCCCACGCACACACGCCCACACACACACACACACACCCACACAAACACACGCCCACACACCCACACACGCATGCACGCTCGCTCGCACGCACGCTCGCTCGCACGCACGCACGCACGCACGCACGCACGCACGCACACACACGCACATGCACACACGCACACACACACACGCACACGCACACACACACACACACACGCACACACACACACGCACACACGCACACACGCACACACACGCACATGCACACACGCACACACACACACGCACACGCACACACACACACACACGCACACACACACACGCACACACGCACACACACGCACACACACGCACGCACACGCACGCACACGCACGCACACACACACGCACGCACAAGCATAATCAACAACAGAGTTGGCCCTAACACAAGCCTGATTGGCAACATAATCAGCAACAGAGTTGGCCCTTCGATCAATTTGTGACACAATAAGTCTTGGGTGGTGTTAAAGGCACACCATTTTCGGCTATGTGCACACCCATCAAAAATATAATCCTTAATAATTTAGGTTTTTTAAACCCCACCCAACTAAAGCCGAAGCAGCCCGCCTCCCCCTTCCCGATACGCGCTTTTTGAACTGCGTCTTCTACGTTCATTTTCAGGAGAAGTGTTCAACATGAAAGTTGTAGATCTCGATGATATCTACAACTTTCATGTTGAACACTTTTTTATTTAAAGCCGTTTAGGCCCCCGATTTGTCCCCCGGAAAAAATCACGCGGAACATATGAATGTTCCGCGTGATTTTTTTTCCGGGGGCCAAATCGGGAGCCTAAACAGCTTTAAATCAAAAAGTGTTCAACATAAAAGTTGTAGATCTCGACGATATCTATAACTTTCATGTTGAACACTTTTTGATTTAAAGCCGTTTAGGCCCCCGATTTGGCCCCCGTAAAAAATCACGCGGACATTTGAATGTTCCGCGTGATTTTTTCCGGGGGCCAAATCGGGGGCCTAAACGGCTTTAAATCAAAAAGTGTTCAACATGAAAGTTGTAGATATCGTCGAGATCTACAACTTTCATGTTGAACACGTTTCATAAAAATGCACGTAGAAGACGCAGTTCAAAAAGGGGCGTATTTCATTTTTAAAAAAATTATGCAATCACGGCAACATCATCCTGCCCACAGCTCTTGTGGATATGTACTGCAGATGCGGGTGCGTTGAAGCAGCTTTGGAGGTGTTCCGCCGGGTTTCGAGCAAAGACGTCGTGCTTTGGAACGTGATGATCGGAGGGCTCGCGATGCACGGCCATGACCGCCTTGCCGTCGATCTGTTTGCTCTGATGAAGGAGACGACAACGGCGCCCAACGAGTCCACATACATTGCAGCTATGTTTGCTCAGACTGTGCACATAGTATTGATGTGCACAAAGCCGAAGATGATATGCACATAAAATTCTAATGGGTGCACATAGTATTGGTGTGCACAAAGCCAAAGATGGTGTGCCTTTAACACCACCCTAAGTCTTGGACAGACCTTCATTATTCTTGCAAGCATTGTCTCATCATCTCCCGCATAGAACCCCGATAGAATCCGATTGAGAGTAGAGCAAGCAAACACAGAGACGCCCTCAATAATAACACCCAACACGCTATCCATGAAATCCTTAGCAAGTGTGAGGCCCCTGACGGCCTTCCTAAGCTCTGACATTCTCACCGAACGGCTAATAATCCCGATGCCGCTAGCAGCGAGAAGCTCACAAACATAGTTTCTAATGGTACAACCAAGCCCTCCATGGTGTTTCGCTTGTACAGATCCATCAAAATTGATTTTTATCCATCTAAGAGGCGGGGGCAACCAAGATGAGGCCAGGTTGTGATGGGCCGCCCAATTACCATTAGATGTTTCATTAATTGCGTTTAGCACGATAGAGGCGGGTCGTAAATAAGGCTCACTATGGGCCATTTGATTCCTTGTTTCCGGGTGTTGTAGATGATGGAAGTTAAGAGATTAATCCTTTCGGCGCATGTGCTGTTGGCCATTTCGGGAAATAGGACGTCCAGCACGTTGTAACAACTAGCAGAAAACCGGATATTAACGCTCCATTGGGGGGACTTATTTTCACCGGTCAAGCAGTTACAACCGCATGAATCGGACCTTAAATAAGTTCCCCCAAACGGAGTCTAAATCTTGTCAAAATTGCCTTGAGCTTAACCATAGAACTCCTTGGGGGCTGCGAGTGACGGGTGCAGCGTCGAGCAATGGATTTCATGGAAGCGAGCAAAGTCCTCTTCTATGCGGCCGGAGGCCACACGGAGCATCAAATATGGGCGAAGCCCGTGCGGAGGCCGGAGAGCATCGAGAAAGGGCATAGCCGGTTCAAATAGGCTCGTATATTATTTTAAAATATTACTTTAAAATTAGGGTGATGTTACTAGCAAACCCGTTTGGGCTTCTAGAAAACCATTACTACTAGCAAGTTTTCATTTTTAAAAATCACTATTTGAAGACCTTTTATTAGCAAATCATCCTAAAAAAACAAAATTTTTTTTTTTCTTAAATACATGCATTCATTCAAAGTAACATACTAAATATGTTAACATAACAACGATTCCAAATGCATTCATTAATCTACATATGTTAGCATTATAAATATTTTCAAATGCCGCAAAATTTTCATGTGCCCCAAAATCTTTATGTGCCCCCAAAATCTTTATGTGCCCCAAAATCTCCGTGCCAAAATCTGCCAAAAAAATAAGTAAATAGCAATGTTATGTTAAATAGTGCCATGATATGTTACCTTAAAACTCGAAGCTCACTTTTTTTTAGAAAATTATCATCTACATTTTGCCAAGATATTGAAAACAAAAGTCAATAAGTGGAGGGTATCCTTTTGCCTGCATCAAAAAATTAAATCATTTATATTTCATCTTAAGCTAAGCTAATATAAGAAATTGTATGAACAACTTTTCACTTACATTTCATTTCTTTTTTATTGAGGATGCATTCCCATGAACTTCCTACTTGTATGTGATATCTCATCCAAGGAGAGTATAATGGTGGTAGTGGAGTTCCCTCTTTCATGCATAATCTCACGAAATGATTACTGTTGATGAATCCTTTTGCGGTCTAACTCAGCACTCTTAAATCGGTCTGGACATTACCGTCTTAGCCCGGGAGCGGACGAGTGTGAAATCAGTCACAGAGTAAGAATTAAGTGTACACGACGATTTTTACGTGGAAAACCTCCTCAATCGGGTAAAAAATCATGTGACAGGATCTGTGCCGGTCAAAGTTCATTATCAGCTCAGGTTACAACTTGTTTCTAGAATCGAAAGCGACAGACCGCTCCTCATTATACTTGGGAGATGAGAGAGAATCTTTAGCGCTTGACGAGCAATCAGCTGCTCCATACAAGGTTTAGCTTTCACAATCTTGATGCGTGGACGGGCGCGGAACACGCAGAGTGAGGCTGGAGTGGGCTTTCGGAGACTAAGCACAAACGAGGCTTTCTTCTTACAACGAGCAGAGCGTCTTCTTCGTGGTGATGATGCAGGCTTTGCTGAGTTTTTGGTGGAGTGGCGATGACACGTGGGAGGATTCTGGTGGAGGAACGGTGGCTTATAGGAAAATGTTAGTGGAGGAACGGTGGCTCGTAGGAGAATGATAGTGGAGGAACGATGGCTCATAGAAGAATTTTGACAGAGCTTTGGCCTGAGGAAGAAGAAAGCACGAAAGAGAAAGGTAAGAAATGAGGGGGCCTGAGACTCCTTTTATAGCCTCTAGAGGATGGTTACGGTAGTTATGCTGATATACACACACCGTAACCACCCACATTAATATTTTCATCATAGTTTTAGAGTGTATAATACTTGCTAAATGCAAGCCGCCATTATGACCATGTTGTCCCCCACTTATGATGGAAGTTACGCGAGCGGTTTTTCCTCGGAATGGACGATTGTGAGTCCGACAAGTCGATCAGACAGCGAAGGAAGGGCGCGACGCCGCAGCTAACGCAAGAGACTCCCCTCACAGGCGAGGGAGGTGATCGACTCCCGCGTCGGTCACTTCATGTCGACAAGGTGTCGACCGCCTGCCAACCACCGACGCGACACCGGCCGGGCACGGGAAGCGGACGGCTGGAGCCGACAGGGACTCCCCCCCTGGCGTCGGTTGAACGGCCTTTTTCGACTGAGAATCTGGCACCAGTAAGCCGCAAGGTGAGGCTAGCTGGAACCGGGGCGCGGCCGGCCAAGCTTGCCCGATCGATGGGCCGGGGCGCGGTCGACCACCACCCACGGCCTCCCACGACCGCAATGGCTACCATGGGAGGGGGCGCCCCTGTCGGTGGGAGAGCCCGACGGGGTGGCCGCGTCATGAGAGGAGCGGGCACAAGGCGCGACCTCCTTGCCGGCCGGAAGTCGGGTCGGCTTGGGCCCGCTGGCCGACAGAGAGGAGAGGGACCGACCGTTTACCCGGCCCCGATCAGACGCCAGGAGTGGGATCATGCGTGCGCGGATTGCGCGCGATCGCGTGTACAGATCGCGCGTGGCGGTCAAACCCATATCCCACTAAGATAGTGGGGACATGAGGAGTGGGCTATCCGCACCCCAAAACTCTTATAAAAGGAGTCTTATTCCTATCAAATCCGATCCAAATAGTATTTTGTACGTGGGAAGCAATCAAGAGAGTTGAATAAGGCTTGCTTTCTCGTGCTTCCAAATATTGAATCATGCAAAATAGTTTGTTGGAATATTTTTATGTATATTTCAAAATAATGAATATTTTTCGGTTTTAACAATTGTTGTATAACATGATAATATCAGATTTTGTGTAACAAGATTATAAAAAAATTACATAAATAGAAGGGGTGAAAAAATAAAAGAGATCAGAATAATAAAAGATTAGAATCGAGCCTGGATAAGACGTGTGATCACTCTCCTAAAAAAGTTGCACCACCCTCCAACAGGGCTTCCAACCGATGCTCACTCCTCCAAGGTACAATACCCAACTAGATCCGGAAAACTTCGGTGTGCGCAGACACCAAAGAAGCACAGAGCACCCAAACTCCCACTTGACGAAGCAAATGTGAAGAGAAAATGAAATCATGTAAGTATCGTGAGAGCGAGAAAGCGAGAAGATCGACGAAATATTTTTTTAAAAAAATGTGTGTATGAATCAGAAAATTCTCCTAAATAGGAGTCTCGAAAACGACAAGAAAATAAACACGAAATAAATCTCAACGGTAATAATTAGAAAATTTAATCGTTTAGGTGAACGTTGGAGTTCCAACGTAGAAGAGTATTGGCGAGAAAAACGCGTAACAGAAATTAGTAGACAAGTCGACGTAACTTGCGTTAACTCCTTATTGACGCTCGTCGAGATCATATTGACTTATAAAAAAATGAGAAGTCGACGCATGCGCCAATTACTATTCGGCGCATGTCGACGCGGGAGATGTGCGTTGAATTCAATTCAACGCAGCACGACGAAGTCGACGCATGCAACAAGATCAATTTGACGCATGTCGACGCGGAAGAAATGTGCTTTGAGTTTGATTCGGCGCAACGCGGCAAAGTCGATGCATGCGTCGAGATCAATTCGACGCATGCCGACTGTTGAAACCGGAAACCGGCCTCTGTGGAGTTCGACCCTTGGGGAAGGGGGTGGTCTCGCACCTACTTCGCTCCTGCAAGAGAAACAACAAAAGAGAGAGAGAGACAGAGAACAGGACCAAGGGCCCGGCTCGGAGGTCCCACCACACACCCGGAAGATCTTAGAGCGCTTCCCCTCCTTAACCAGTTGCCGGGCTAAGGTACCTCAGAAAGCGCTATAAGACTTGTGAACTAGTAAGCGTGCCTTCTGAGGTACCCCTTGGGTCTTATTTATAGATTACCTTGGATGGTCTGCAAATACCCTGCCCCTGGTGGCCTGAATTTACTAAAAAGCCCCTTGGGTTGGCCTGCCAACAGCCAAACCCCGCTGTTCTGGCTGGTTATGCGCACCTCTTGTCGAGTCACCCCCTGTCATCTGGAGGGAGGTGGACTACAGCCGATCTGCCTGAGAGAGGCGGCTGGGGCCCGGCCCGCCTAGGAGATGCGGGCGGGGGCTGGCCCGCCTGAGGGAGGCGGCTGGGGCCCGGCCCGCCTGGGAGATGCGGGCGGGGGCTGGCCCGCCTGAGAGAGGCGGCTGGGGCCCGGCCCGCCTAGGAGATGCGGGCGGGGGCTGGCCCGCCTGAGGGAGGCGGCTGGGGCCCGGCCCGCCTAGGAGATGCGGGCGGGGGCTGGCCCGCCTGAGAGAGGCGGCTGGGGGCCCGGCCCGCCTAGGCGATGCGGGCGGGGCTGGCCCGCCTGCTTGTTTGGCGGACACGGGGTTGTACACAATCCCCGATCTTTGCGTGCTTCGCAGAAGCTCGGAAAGAAACGTCCAACCCTCGTGTCCGGCGACGTCCTTGCTGAGCTGGAGGGAATCTTTTGGTGGGACCCGCCTTTCAGCTATAAATAAGCCACCGGGCCTTCGATAACTGGCCCTCTCCTCTTGCTTCCTGCGTGGTTTGAGGCCAGGAGATGCCTGCGTCTGAGGAGATACGTGCCCGGTTGGCTGCCGCGAGGGAGGAGGGTCGGGAGGAGGCCCTCGCGGCCGCCCCGTGGTTGGCGCCCATATCCTCCGGCCCGCAGTTTAAGCCGGCAAAGGGAAAGGTTGTCCGCCGTTCCACGCCGAGTGATGATCTGGGTTCCGGCGGCTCCGAGGTCGAATCTGGGTGCGTGGTTTCGCCCTGTGACCTATGCTTTCTACTGACTTTTTCCTTCGCAGGAGACGCCCCATGAAGATGCATTGGAAGGGGGCTCCGGGAACCTGGCGGATCTCTCCATGGAGATAGTCGGCCTGGGCGTCAGCCCATTCTCCCCAGCGCGCAGCCTTCCTGCGACTCCTCCCCCGCTGAGAGTCCAGGGTCTGGGGAAGCCGCTCGTCGCCCCGGGAGGGAAATCATTCCAAGGTCGGCCGGGTTCCTCTCGGTCTGCTCCCGACGCGGGAGACGTACCGACGCCAGGTAACCCCCCTGAAATTAACCCATTCGCCGCTCGTCTGCTTCTGACCTCACTTCCGCAGGGCATCGCGCCGCTTCTTCCGATGTCGAGATGAGCGAGGGGTACTCGCCTCCCGTGGAGCCGGAAGACATCGCAGACTTCCTGGGCGACCCGCACGATAGCGAGAAGATGAAGGCGCAGGTGGCACGAATGTTTCAGAAACACACGATGCTGCTCAAAGAGGCCTTCGTGGGGATGGAGAGAGACAGAGTCAGGGCGGAGGAGCGACTCGCTGCTTTGGAAGGGGCAAGGGGCTCGGCTGAGGAGGATGAGCCGACATCTCCGGGCGCGCATATTACGCGAGCAGAGGAGCGGCTGACGAACATTTCGAGACAGGCCGATCAGACCAAGCGGGAGCTGGCGGCGGTTCGAGAGTATCATGACTCTCGCGTGCCGCCTCGAACCGGCTCGCAGAGGCGGGGTAGGTGGAAATGGATCGAGTACTAAGCCACCTGCCTCGCCTGCCCGTGCCCGCAGCTGCTCGCGGGGTCTGAATCGTCTCGAGGCGAGCCATCCTAGATTATCGGGGGCGAATATTATCTAAAAACAATGGCTTGTAATAATTCAGGGACCTTCTCGCCCGTTTATGGGCGCATGCTGCTATGATTATTATTCATTATTCATTTGTTATATATTTTGCTGAACTCTTAGCTTCTACCTTGGAGCGCCCACCTAGCAGGAGCGGGCGGGGCTGGCCCGCCTAAAGAGAGCCGAGGGCTGGCCCGCCTAAAGAGAGGCGAGGGCTGGCCCGCCTAAGGAGAGGCGAGCGAGGGCTGGCCCGCCTAAGGAGAGGCGAGCGAGGGCCGGCCCGCCTAGAAGAGACGGGCGAAAGCCGACCCGCCTGGGAGAGGCGAGCGAGGGCCGGCCCGCCTAGGAGAGGCGAGCGAGGGCCGGCCCGCCTAGGAGAGGCGAGGCGTTCGTTCGTTCCCCCTCGACTGGGCATCCTTCTCAGCCTCCGCTCTGCGCGAGAGAGGAATGGCTCGCGGCTGGTGGGGAATCTCTTGCGGCCGGCCGGCGACTCGATGCGGGCCCGCACGGGGCTCGGGAATCGAAGCGTCGGGGTTGGCCCCGCTGTAAGTTCGCTTCCCGCCTTTTCCGATTTTTCCCGCCCTTTTTCCGGCCCTATAAATAGGCCCTTCATTTATGGTTTCACCTACCGTATTCAAGAGCCCTTCCCCCTTCTTCTCGCGAGAACCCTCTCTTCTCTCTTTCCTCTCGCTCAGCTAGCTTATCAATCCCGCGAGATGACGGGCGGCAGTGGCGAAGCGGACGGGAGGGGCAGGTGTGCCTGGGTCTTTGCAGACCATAGCTTCCCTCCCGCCTCGGTCTCGGAGAAGGAGTTTCTGGACACCGTTAGCGACTTCATCCCGCCTGGCTTTGTGGCGAGGCGGCCCGGGAAGGATGAACGGATCAATGAGCTTTCGGGCGACGAGCTGGCTCTCCCGACGGCCCACTTCGAGGCGGGGCTCCGGCTACCCTTCTGGCCGGAAGTCCGCCAGGTCTTCAAGTATTACGGGGTCGTCCCGGGGCAGCTGACCCCGAACTCCATCGCTGTCGTAGTCGGGTTCGCCTGCTACCTGCGCGAGGAGAGGATCGAGTTCAGCCTTGCGGTCTTCCGCAAGCTGTTCTCTTTCCGCGCGAATAAGGACGGGACCGCGTGCTTCGCGAGCATGCACGCCAAGGTGCGGGAGACGGTCAACAAGAGCCACAACTGGCTCAAGAAGTTCGTCTTCGTCAAGGGCGACTTCGGCAACATTCCGTTCTCGCCAGTGCAACTCGGCGAGGCGAGCTATCGGCCCCCTAGCCTGGGGGGCCATGAGGCGAAGCTATATGAGTTCTTCGCCGGGAAGAACTTCGAGGTCGCCTTCCTCCGCCGGAATCTGGACGACCTCGTCCCCGTCCCGCCTGGGGAAGGTAAGCGGCTCGCTCGCCTTTGCTTTGATCGTACCTTGGCTTTTGTAACTCCTGTTCCTGCAGGCGAGCGCGACGTCCCCCTCCACCCGCCTTACGAGAGCGCGCGGTCCGCTTTGGGCGAGCTCGGCCGTGCGGAAGCGGCAGCCCTAGCTCACCGCGAGCTCTCGGCTCCCGTCGGCCAGAAGCGGTCCGGAGGCGAGCTGTCTCAGGGCCCTCCAAAGAAGCCGAATAAAACGGGCGGTCAGGCTCCTTCGGTCGGCGACAAGGGCAAGGCCCCCGCGGATCAACCATCTTCTGCCCCTGCCCCTGCGGTTCCCTCGACCGCTGATCCCGCCGGCGGGGCGGCTGGGTCGTCGCGGCCGCTCGCGGCGACTCGGCCCGCCGAGAAGCCGGTTCCTCGAGGGCATCCCAACTTCGGCTACGGCGAAGGGCCCACGGACCGAACCGGTGCCCCGTTACTTCAGTGGGACAAGGAGGGCAACCGCATCTCGGTATCCTCGCTGCTGCCTAGCTGGTCGGAGCAGGACACCGCCTCCAGGGACGCCTTCAATCTCTCCTTCGGCCTGTACGGGCGGGAGGACGCCTCTACCTACGGCGAGGAGGCCACGCGGGTGCTTATCTATGAGAGCGCGCGAGCGCAATTTCAAAGCCTCGCCCTGGCCCACATGGTCGGCCGGCGGTGCCTCCGGTTGGACAGAGATGCCCCCTCGCTCAACAAGTTGATCGATGAGAAGGAGGCGGCCCGCAAGCTCGCCCAGGAGGAGGCGGATGACCTGCGGAGGCGGCTCGAAGCGGCTGACGCCGCCCTCGCGCAGTACCAAGGTGGCGCGGTAAGCCGTCTCACTCGCAACCGCCTTTATCTTGCGACTCGTCCTAATAAATTTCTTTTGCAGGATGCGGTGACCGCCAGCCGACTTGGTACCGAGATCGCCACCCTCCAGCTGGAGAACCAGACCCTGCGGGCGCGGGTGGGTGCGCTCGAGGCTGCTGCTGCCGTCCCGCCGGCCTCCTCGAGCGGCTGTCAACTCGTTCACCACAGCGAGTATGACCTGGCGGTTCTGATGCAAGAGAACGGGGCCGACGCGGTGACGTACCTCTTCAAGACGTTGCAGCGGGCCAAGCTCCTCAAGGACGAGTGCTCCGGCTTGCGGGTGACTGAAGTGGTGCCGGAGCTGTTCCTTCCAGTACCCGAGCCAGGCGGGTTCCACCGCATCTGAAGGGCCCGCCGCCTTGTGGCTTTTATCTCTCCCCCCCTTCTTGGGACATGTATTTTGTTTATTTTTTGTGTGGTCACGCCGCGGGCCACAGTTGTAATTTTGTAAAAGTTAATATATTTACTGTATTCACTTCTCAATTGCCAATTACTTCCCGCCTCGCGGTCGTTACTGTGCACCGCTTGTTGATTAACTCTGATTTTCGTTACTGCGAGCGAGCGAGTGAGGCCACCCGCCCGTTTGTGGTTCGGGACATAGATCTAGGTTCGCGGGACACTAACGCCGGCGCGACGCGAGTGGCGAGTCGCGCCTTCCGCCCGGGCTTGTTATTTTGACCGTATCTAGGTGTGGACTGGGCCCGGCTTCCGCGCGTAACGACTTCGCGCGGGCCGGCTTCCCGGGGAGGGTCTTGGCGCGTCCGACCTTTTGCTTCCCATACACCCCGTGGACCCGCCGAACCGAAGGTTGGGGCCGGCGTTGCGGCCTCATAGGGTCATCCAGACCGGCCCGCTCACCTGATCTCCGGCGACGTGAGTCCAAAACTCTCCACTCGCACGCCGTGCTTAGGGCTCGCTCCTCTATGCGCCGGGCCCGGCCTTCTTGGCTCGCCGACTCCCCTTCTTGGCTCGCAGACTCGCCCTCTTGGCTCGCCTCCCTTCCCCGGTTGCTTGGCGGGGGATTACCGACTCCGAATGACATCCCGCCCTGCCAGCTCGGAGAGAGCCTGGCAGCTGGATCTGCTCGGGGCCTCCTCCGAGTGACATCCAGCCCTGCCAGCTTGGAGAGAGCCTGGCAGCGGGATCTGCTCGGGGTCTGAGGCAGACTCCTCCGAGTGACATCCAGCCCTGCCAGCTTGGAGAGAGCCTGGCAGCGGGATCTGCTCGGGGTCTGAGGCAGACTCCTCCGAGTGACATCCGGCCCTGCCAGCTTGGTGAGAGCCTGGCAGCGGGATCTGCTCGGGGTCTGAGGCAGACTCCTCCGAGTGACATCCAGCCCTGCCAGCTTGGAGAGAGCCTGGCAGCGGGATCTGCTCGGGGTCTGAGGCAGACTCCTCCGAGTGACATCCAGCCCTGCCAGCGTGGAGAGAGCCTGACAGCGGGATCTGCTCGGGGTCTGGGGCAGACTCCTCCGAGTGACATCCAGCCCTGCCAGCTTGGTGAGAGCCTGGCAGCGGGATCTGCTCGGGGTCTGGGGCAGACTCCTCCGAGTGACATCCAGCCCTGTCAGCTTGGTGAGAGCCTGGCAGCGGGATCTGCTCGGGGTCTGGGGCAGACTCCTCCGAATGACATCCAGCCCTGCCAGCTTGGTGAGAGCCTGACAGCGGGATCTGCTCGGGGTCTGAGGCAGACTCCTCCGAGTGACATCCAGCCCTGCCAGCGTGGAGAGAGCCTGGCAGCGGGATCTGCTCGGGGTCTGGGGCAGACTCCTCCGAGTGACATCCAGCCCTGCCCGCTTGGTGAGAGCCTGGCAGCGGGATCTGCTCGGGGTCTGAGGCAGACTCCTCCGAGTGACATCCAGCCCTGCCAGCTTGGTGCGAGCCTGGCAGCGGGATCTGCTCGGGGTCTGGGGCAGACTCCTCCGAGTGACATCCAGCCCTGCCAGCTTGGAGAGAGCCTGGCAGCGGGATCTGCTCGGGGTCTGAGGCAGGCTCCTCCGAGTGACATCCAGCCCTGCCAGCTTGGTGAGAGCCTGGCAGCGGGATCTGCTCGGGGTCTGGGGCAGACTCCTCCGAGTGACATCCAGCCCTGCCCGCTTGGTGAGAGCCTGGCAGCGGGATCTGCTCGGGGTCTGAGGCAGACTCCTCCGAGTGACATCCAGCCCTGCCAGCTTGGTGCGAGCCTGGCAGCGGGATCTGCTCGGGGTCTGGGGCAGACTCCTCCGAGTGACATCCAGCCCTGCCAGCTTGGAGAGAGCCTGGCAGCGGGATCTGCTCGGGGTCTGAGGCAATGACATTCATCTCTCATCGGGGGGGAAGACAAGTCTACCGCAAGAAATTCCATTAGAGATTGAGCATGGTTTACATAATTTCAAGGAAAAAAACGCTTCAAGTCGTCCCCGCTCCAAGTGAGACTTAGGGTCTCGCCCTCCACATTTCGGAGGCGGTACCCTCCCGACTTCAATGCCTCCTGCACAATGAATGGTCCCTCCCAATTGGGATGGAGCTTTCCCACTGCGGCTGACCTTCCCGCCGCGTCCACCTTCCTTAAGACCAAGTCTCCCTCAGCAAACTGCTTGACTCTGACGTGCTTGTCAAAATACTTGGCCATTCTTCTCTTTACCTCCTCCTGCCTCACGGCTGCGAGGTCCCGTAGTTCCTCGACCATGTCGAGAGAGAGTCGCAGCTCCTCTTCATTATTGGCTCTCCATTCCTCTTCGTGCTCTCCGGCCCCGACCACCCGGGGTGTCCGGACTTCAAACTCCACCGGAAGTACTGCCTCACACCCGTGGGAGAGTTTGAAAGGCGTCTCCCCTGTCGCTGTGTTGGGTGTGGTTCGGAGGGCCCAGAGGACCGAGGGGAGTTGCTCCACCCAACTTCCTCTCAAGTTCTCCACCTTTTTCTTGAGGAGGTTTACGATAATCTTGTTTGCCGCTTCTACCTGCCCATTGCTTCGGGGGTGATGAACTGAGGCAAACCTGAGGTCGATCCCGAGCTGCTCGCAGAAGCTGGTGAACTCGGCACTGGCGAATTGAGGGCCATTGTCTGTGACGATGGCCTGGGGCAACCCATGACGACAGATGATCTCCCCCCATACAAAGTTTCTGACGACCTGGGAGGTCACCTTGGCCAGCGCCTTAACTTCCAGCCACTTGGAGAAGTAATCAATCATCACGAGCAGGAACCTCCTCTGGCCGCTGGCTTGGGGGAAGGGCCCGACCAAGTCCATTCCCCAGATGGCGAATGGCCAGGGAGCTGTGATACTCCTGAGGCGCTGGGCCGGTTGCAGTTGGAGGGGAGCAAATAGCTGGCACTTGTGGCACTCCTTTGTGAATTTTGCCGCGTCGAGACCCAGGGTCGGCCAAAAGTATCCCTGCCGGACGATCCGGCCTTCTAAGGTTCGACTTCCAGAGTGACTCCCACACTCTCCGGAGTGGACCTCTTCTAGAATCTTCGGGACCTCCCTCTCGCCCACACAACGCGCCAGCATCCCTGAGAGAGTTTTCCGATATAACTGGCCATCTCGCATGAGGTAGTATGCCGACTTGTACTTGAGTTTCTTTCCGTCCATTCCCGTGGGGTACTCCCCGGTGGTCAGGAAAGTGACGAATGGGTCCATCCAGGAGGGGTGTTGTTCCACCTCCATCAGTTCCCCCTCCTCGATGGATGGGCGAAAGAGGTCTGTGATGGTTCCCCCCGCCCGGGGTCCATGCTTTGCCAGCTGGTCCACCTGCTCGTTATCCTCCCGAGGCACGTGCCGGATGGAGAAAGTCTGAAAGGTGCCGACGACTCCCTTCACCTTCGCCAAGTAACGCTGCAGGGTGGGATCCCTTGCCTCGAATTCCCCGTTGATCTGGGAGGCCACCACCAGGGAGTCAGTGAGGACCTCCACATCGTGCACCCCCAGCTCCCTGGCCAGGCGTAGACCCGCAATCACGGCCTCATACTCGGCCTGATTGTTGGTGATGGGGAAATGCACCACCACCGTTTGCTCGATCCTCACCCCCTGGGGGCTTTCCAAGATGACCCCAGCCCCTAGGGAGTGCCTCCCTGACGCGCCATCTACCATGACCTTCCAGGGAACCGGGCGAGTGAGTTCTTCCTCCGCCACCTCGACCACATAGTCAGCTAGGAAATCGGCCATGGCTTGGGCCTTGATCGAGAGGCGAGGTACGAAGGAGATGTCGAACTCGCTCAGCTCCACCGACCACTTGGCCAGCCTGCCAGAATGCTCCACCCCCTCGAAGATGTTGCGGAGGGGGTGGTCAGTCACCACTCGGATCGAGTGTGCCTGGAAATAGGGCCGGAGCCTCCGGGCCGAGATGATGAGGGCGAAAGCCAGCTTCTCTAGGATGGGGTACCGGAGCTCGGCCTTCCTCAAGACCCGACTTACATAGTAAACTGGGAGTTGTCTCTTCCCCTCTTCCCGAACTAAAACAGAGCTCAGGGCCTCGGTCCCAGCCCCTAAGTACAGGAATAAGTCCTCCCCCTCCTTCGGTCCTTGCAGTAGGGGGGCCTGAGTCAACTGCTTCTTTAGGGCCTGGAATGCCTCCTCGCACTCCGAGGTCCACTCGAATTTTTGGCCTCCTCTCAGGCTTTTAAAGAACGGAGAGCATTTCTCCCCAGCCCGTGAGAGGAACCTGCTCAGTCCCGCCAGCCTCCCAGTCAATCGCTGCACTTCCTTCGCATTCCGCGGGGACTCCAACTCCAGGATTGCCCTCACCTTGTCGGGGTTGGGCTCTACGCCGGCAGGGGTGAGGAGATGCCCCAGGAATTTTCCTCTGCTTGACCCGAAGGTGCATTTGAGGGGGTTCAGCCTCATTTTGCTCCCGCGGAGAGTGGCAAAGGTCTCCTCCAGGTCCCGGAGATGGGAGTCGAGGTCCGGACTCTTGACCATGAGATCGTCTACATAAACCTCCAGGTTCCTTCCCTTTTGCCCTTGAAAGACCCTGTCCATCATTCTCTGGTAGGTCGCCCCTGCATTTTTCAGCCCGAAGGGCATCATTTTGTAACTATAGCACCCATCCCCTGTGATGAATGAGACGTCTTTGACGTCCGGAGGGTGCATCCTGATTTGGTGATAACCTGAAAAGGCATCTAGAAAACTCATCAGAGGGAAACCGACGGCTGAGTCAACCAGCGCGTCGATCCGAGGCAAGGGGTAACAATCTTTAGGACATGATTTATTAAGAAGGGAAAAATCGATACACATCCTCCACCGGCCGTCTCCTTTTTTAACCATTACAACATTGGAGACCCAGCCGGGGTATTGGATTTCGGATACAAAGCCGGCCTTGAGGAGCTTCGCTACTTCCTCCCTGATGGGCTCGGCGAGCTTGTCCGCAACGGGCCTCTTTTTTTGTCGGATGGGGGGAGCCTCCGGGTCCAGGTTGAGGCGGTGGCAGGCGATGTTGGAGTCGATCCCGGGCATCTCTGCGGCACTCCATGCGAAGATGTCCACGTTCTTCTGGACGCACTCCAGCATCCGGCCTTGAGCCTCCGGGGTCAATCCTCCGCTGATGCAGATCCTCTCCACCCTGCCTCCGGTGGTGAGAACCTCCATCTCCACCACCTCCTCTGCCGCCTCAAGGCGGGACTGTGCCTCCCACTCCTCAGTCTCCCCCTCGTCGAAGGCGAGGACCTCCCCCTCAGCTTCTGCAACGGCCATCGCCTCAGCCGGCTCCTGACTCTCCTCAGCGACCTTCTCCTGGGCGCGACTCTCCTCCACCTCCATCTCATCCCCGCCCGCTTCCGGCTCCTCCTCCCTCAGCCTCCGCCCCATCTCCTCGGCTCCCTCCAGCCAAGAGATGGAGTTCACCGCCGTGACATAGCACTCCCTTGCCTCCTTGGGGTCTCCGCGGACCCGAACCTGGACCCCCTCGATGTTAAATTTTAGGCATTGGTGGAAGGATGAGGGGACGCAGCGGAAGGCGCTGATGAGAGGCCTCCCGAAGATGGCGCTGTAGCCGCTGGGGGCGTCCACGATGACGAACTTGCAATTGCGGGACTGCCCCCCCAGAACGACATGGAGTCCCACTCCTCCCTCAACCTCCTTCCTCTCCCCTGAGAAGCCGAACAGGGGTCCGTCCGAGGCCAACACCCTTCGGGCCTCCACCTTCATCGCGTCGAACGCCTTCTTGAAGATGACGTTGACCGAGCTCCCGTTGTCAACGAGGATTCGGGGGACGGTGAAGTCCTCGATAGCCGTCTGGATGACCAGCGCATCGCAGAAGGGGTCCTCGTGACCCGGCATGTCCTCCCGGGAAAAGGTGATTTTCTCGTCCGGGGGCGGGGACTGGGACGTGGAGCCAACGCTCCTGCGGTACATGGTATGGAGGCTCGACTTGCGGGAGGCCTCGATCCCAGCCCCCCCGTGGATCGCTCCGATCCTTCCTCGGGAGCCCACATCCACCCGGTCTTCGCACCGGCCTTCCTCTGCCCGAGGCCGAATCTCCTCGATCCGCACTTCCGGACGTTGTTGCTGCTGCTGCTCCCGACGGTCCCTCATCTCGAGGAACTCGGGGCACGTGGCTGTGGCGTGCCCCTCCTCCCGATGGAAGTCGCAGTAAGGCAACTCCACCCTCACATCCCTTCTTCTTCTCCGTGCTGCTCTCCTCCTTTCCCCCAGTGCTATGGCCATAGCCTGCTCCTGGTCGGGAAGAGCCGGCCTCTGGCCCTGCATCCCGCCTGGAGGGTAGAACTGACCCTGTCCTCCTTGACGGTAGTCCCCTCCGCGGAACCCTCTCCTTGCCCCGGGTTCCTGCCACTCGGGCCTCCAGCCCAGCCGAAAGTTCGGCTCCTGTCTCCCCTGCCTGGGTTGCTGCTGATGCTGCGGCGGCGGCGGCTGTTCCCTCTGCCGGGGTTCAACCCTTCTCTCCTCCTGCCCTCGGCCACCCCTTGGCCTCTCTTCCTCCACGGCCCACCTGGCCAACCTTCGGGCAAACTCCGGGTGTGCCGCCTCCATGTCGGCCTCCCTAGCCGCCCTCTCTAAGAGCGCCTCAAAAGATACTGGGGGGGACCTCTTGAGTTCCATCGCGAAGAACCCGGATTGGAGACCCAGGGTGAAGGCCACCATCATAGTGTGCCCTGGCATCTCCTGCACTTGAGACAACTCCTCTTGGAATCTGTCCAGGTAGCTCCCCAGGGTCTCTCCTACCCTCTGCTTGACGCGGAACAAGGACTCCACCTCCTTCTTCCTCTTCTTGGAAGTGGTAAACCTCAACATGAACCCCCGACGCAGGTCCTCGAAGCAGTAGATGGACCCGGTCGGGAGCTGGTGGAACCATTCTCTCGCCTTCTCTCGGAGGGTGATGGCGAAGAGCCGGCACTTGAAGCCGTCTGACATCTGTCGAATAGAGACCATATCCTCGAACCATTGGATATGGTGGATCGGGTCTCCTTTCCCGGAGTAGTAGGTCATCTCTGGCTCGCGAAACCCCTCGGGAACTGGGGCTGAAGAAACGAACTCGCTGAAGGGGCTCCCCCCCTCAGCCGGGCGAGACGGGAATTCCCTTCCTCCAGTCTCGCCGAAGTGATACTCGGCGGCCGAGCCGGGGAACAAAACTCGCCCCTGGAACTCGCGCTCGCCTCTCTCGGCGGGCTCCTTCCCTGGGCGCCTGAGCGGCGCGTCATCGCCGAGTGCGGGAGCGGCGACCACCGGGACCGCCGGTGTCGCACTCTCGGCTCGCATGCCGAGGGCGGTCCTGACGAGCCCGAGGATCTCCTCCCTAAGCTCCGCCGGCACGCTCGTCGCTGGGGGTGGGGGAGGGGGTGGCGAGCTGCCCCTGCCTGATCCTTGTCCTTCCTCTCCCGTCATCGAACTTGCTGAAGGTTTTCCTTGCTGACCACGCTCCACGCTCACCGCACCAAAATGTTGAAACCGGAAACCGGCCTCTGTGGAGTTCGACCCTTGGGGAAGGGGGTGGTCTCGCACCTACTTCGCTCCTGCAAGAGAAACAACAAAAGAGAGAGAGAGACAGAGAACAGGACCAAGGGCCCGGCTCGGAGGTCCCACCACACACCCGGAAGATCTTAGAGCGCTTCCCCTCCTTAACCAGTTGCCGGGCTAAGGTACCTCAGAAAGCGCTATAAGACTTGTGAACTAGTAAGCGTGCCTTCTGAGGTACCCCTTGGGTCTTATTTATAGATTACCTTGGATGGTCTGCAAATACCCTGCCCCTGGTGGCCTGAATTTACTAAAAAGCCCCTTGGGTTGGCCTGCCAACAGCCAAACCCCGCTGTTCTGGCTGGTTATGCGCACCTCTTGTCGAGTCACCCCCTGTCATCTGGAGGGAGGTGGACTACAGCCGATCTGCCTGAGAGAGGCGGCTGGGGCCCGGCCCGCCTAGGAGATGCGGGCGGGGGCTGGCCCGCCTGAGGGAGGCGGCTGGGGCCCGGCCCGCCTGGGAGATGCGGGCGGGGGCTGGCCCGCCTGAGAGAGGCGGCTGGGGCCCGGCCCGCCTAGGAGATGCGGGCGGGGGCTGGCCCGCCTGAGGGAGGCGGCTGGGGCCCGGCCCGCCTAGGAGATGCGGGCGGGGGCTGGCCCGCCTGAGAGAGGCGGCTGGGGGCCCGGCCCGCCTAGGCGATGCGGGCGGGGCTGGCCCGCCTGCTTGTTTGGCGGACACGGGGTTGTACACCGACGCAACTCTGAATATTTAGGATTCAAAAAGTGTGAAAACTTTGAACAAAAAATACAATTCAATTCAATTATTCCCCAAATCCGATGTGGTGCGTGCGCGCGTGTCTAGTTCTTGGTTTCCCCTTATGTTCTTTTGAACAAATAAGAAAGAGTGAATTCATTTATATACTCACTACCAGTAGTGGTGATAAACAATGTGGGACTAAAAAGTTTCATCCTTTCTTCATGAAAGGTTTCCCTTCAAATGAATTTGGATTTTCTCCAATTTGATTTTGGAGCTTTTCCATTAAATGAGGAGCTCAAATACCAAACACCATTTTGCTCCAAAGAAACATTTAATTATAATGTTTTATACATTAAATTTCTAACAATCCCCCACAAAAGCGAAAAACTAAAAAATGAATTTCATATATTATGTAATAATAAATAAAATCAAATATAAATTTGCTTCATCAAGTTGTATCGAATGCAATAGGTATAGATAGAATGGTTACCTTGAACTTATATTTAGTACTTATTTCTTCTACCGAAAAGTATAATATGGCAGAGACTTTGAATTATAAACTTTTGACCAGTAAATTAGATAAGCACACAAATGATTGGTTGTTCTTGGGTTATGGCGGTGAGTGCGTTAATGGTCATGCACATTCTTTATTTTTTCATAAGGGTTATTAGGGCGCATCTAGGATCTCAAAGTCACGACCTTACAACTACCCTTACATAGGTGGTGCCTCAAGAGATATTCGTAACTAATATCTCGCAAAGTTATATATTTTTGGCAACCATTAAGAACTTAAATTAGTTCATCATAACTTGTTATGTAGAGCACAACATCATAGGAATTGGGAGAATTTTTTCTCAACCTTTAAATTTTATGCTCCCAACTACCTACATTAACGACTTCGTTTCTACCACATTGAACCCAATTCATGTAATCTCTAATCACATGGGTTGGGTATCCACCGTTGCAGCAAATTATGTGGGCTTAAGCCTCATTCCCCTCGATGACAATAAAATCTCCCTTCAAGATAATGTCTTGGTAAGTCAGATTCAATTCTGACTTTACATAATTGAGTGATATCATTTCTTTTCTTTTTTGCTTCATTGATTTGTACCTGATTTTCATAAACTTATTCATTTTAGAATTAGTATAATTATTAGAAGCAGTTAAATCTATAACGGATTTGTTATCATAATGCAAAGAAATAACAGACATAGGTTTTTCATATAAAGGAATTTCAACAAGTATATTCTTAAGCCATTCTGCTTCGGCGCATGCAGTGTCTAAAACTATAAGCTCAAATTCCATGGTGCTTCTTGAAATCACAGTTTGTTTTGTAGAAACTCATGAGATAGCAGCTCCTCCAAGGAGAAATACATAACGTGTTATAGACTTAACGTCTAAAGAATCAGTTACCCAATTGGCATCTGAATATCCTTCGAGTACTTCAGGAAAACTCGTATATACTAAACTATAATCTATAGTTTCTCGAAGGTACTTAAATATTCTAGTTAACGTTATCCAATGTTCATTGCTTGGATTACTAGTATATCTACTTAACCGGCCTACAACATGAGAAATATCGGGCCTTGTGTGGTTAGTAATGTATAATAGTGATCCTATCATTTGTGTATACCTATGTTGATCAACAGGTTCACAGTTATTTTTACAAAGTTTTTTGTTAGCGTCATAAGGTGTAGATGCGGGGGAGCGGAATCAAGCAAGTTAAATTTATTCAACATTTTTTAAATCGAGTGTGAAAGAGATAATGATACACTAGAATCAGTTTTAACTAGTTTCATTCCTAAAATAATATTGGCTACTCCTAAATCTTTCATATCAAATTTGAAAGACAAATTATTTTTAGTTTCATTAATAATTTTAATAGAATTTCCAAATATTAATATATCATCTATATAGAAGCATAACAAGACAATATCATTTTTGTCTTTTTTAGCATAGATACATTTATCGAATTCATTAGAATTAAAACCAAAAGATGAGACTACATAATTGATTTTTTTTGATGTCATTGCTTAAGAGCTTGTTTTAATTCATAAAGTGGTTTAATTAATTTACAAAACTTAGTTTCTTGGTCTTTGACAACAAAACCTCCGAGTTGAGATATATAAACTTCTTCATCTAAGTCTCCATGCAAGAAAGCGGTCATGGCATCCATTTGATGAATGATCATCTCGTGGATCGAAACTAAGCTGACTAGAACACGAAGAGAAGTGATTCTAACTACAGAAGCATATGTATCTAAATAATCTATTCCTTATTTTTGAGCATAGCTTTCAGCAATAAGGCGAGCCCTTATACTTATCTATTGAGCCATCCAGATTACTTTCCTCCTAAAGATCCATTTACAACCTATGACTTTGGCATCGGGAGGCAGATCAGTTAGGATCCATATTTTATTTTCTAGAATGGAATTAATTTCTAAGTTTATTGCTTTTTTCCAAAAAAGGTAATCAGCTAAGATCATAACTTCCTCATATGTATTAGGTTCTCCTTCAATTAGATAAGTGAAGTAGTCCTCCCCAAAAGTTCTTTCTGTTCTAACATTTTTACTTCTTCTAAGTTCAACATTTTCTATTGGGTCTAAAGAAGAAGAGGAAGGCTGTTTGAATTAGATGAAGGTTGAAATGAGTTATTTAATTTATATGAGAATTTTTCTTCAAAATAAACTGCATCTCTACCTTCTATAATTATGTTATTAAAGATTTCAGTAATAAAAAAATTAGTTATAAGAAATCTATTAGCATTACTATCAGAAGCATATCCTATAAAAATGGAGCCTATTATTTTAGGTCCTATTTTCTTTCTTTTTGGTTCATGAATTGAAACATTAGCCAAACACCACCACACTCGAAGAATTTGGAGGTTAGTCTTCCTTAATTTAAATAATTCAAAAAGTGTTTTATCATTAAGTTTTGAAGGAATTCTATTAAGAATGAAAGAGGAGATGAGCAACGCTTCTCCCCAAAGGTTTTTTGGAGCACCAGACTCGGCTAACATAAGAATGACCATGTTCATTAAAGGCTGATTTTTACGTTCAGCTACATCATTCTATTGAGGTGAATATGGAGCAGACACTTGATGAATTATTTCATTTTATTATCAAAATTGGGTTAGTTCATTAGAAGTGTATATCCATCTTGGTCGGATCTAATAATTTTAATGGATGATCCTAATTGATTTTCTACCTTGGCTTTGAAAATCTTGAAATATGAAAATATCTCATCTTTAGTTTTTAATAAGTATATGTAACAATAATTGGTAAAATCGTTTATGAAAGTAATAAAATATTTATTTCCACCTCTAGTAGGTTGTCAGTTTGAGACACACACATCCGAATGAATTAACTCTAAAGGTTTTGAAGTTTTATTAACTGATTTAAAATATTTTCTAGAAAATTTGGCTTGAACGCAAATTTCACATTTAACACTTGGAGCAATATTTACTTTAGGAATTAGATTCAATGACATCATTCTTTTCATACAATCAAAATTTATATGTCCTAATCTAGCATGCCAAAAATTAGGAGAAGAACTACGAATTAATGAAGAAGAAATTTGATTTATTTCCAAATCATCAGCAATATTTAGTTTGAATAGACTATCACATACAAATCCTTTACCAATAAAAACGTCATTAAGTGTTATTACAACTTTATTTGACTATAAGAATATTTTATAGCCTTTCTTTACTAATAAATAACCGCTCACAAGATTCTTCCTAACTCTCGGCACATAAAGCACATCATGCAAGACTAGTGTCTCTCGGATGTCAACCTACGATCCTCTCGCCCACATCCAAGTATTCGTGTCGATGAAGCATCTCCTAAGATCATGATTCCTCCACTGATGTCCTAAAATGTTACAAAGTGTCACGACCCATCTCGACGAAAGTAAGAGTGCGCTTCGGGCGGGCCGTGATGCCACAGGCATGGACGAAAAGAAACCATGCCTGCTAAGGCAGATACAGAGAAAAATCTGAAATTTTAAATAGCTGTTTTGTTGAAAAAGTTAAGGCTAAAAATCTGTGTATATATATATGCGGAAGCGCTTAAGATTTTTAAAACATGGAGACTTTAATGCACATGTATTTCTTTGTAAATTTTAATGCTACACACAGTGCTGAACAGAAGTAAATGCAATAATAACAGTAGTGAAAATGTCAGATAAAATGATCTAATATATCAAAAATATCCTAGGAGCTGTCCATGATACAAAATAAAATGTCTTACTGTAACTATTACATGATAGATAGACAGTAAAGGGATCATAGAACCTGATACAGACAACTATAAGTGAAAAACCTCTGAGCAAAGCTGAAGCTGAACGAGAAGTAGCTCAGGGAGCAGGCGGCGCAGTCACGAACCCTAAGGCAATTTCAAGACAGAAGGAAAATGCCTTAGAACTTAAAATTTAAACATGAGCAAATTAATTATTTTAAAATGAGAACAGAAACAACAGACATAACCGAGTACTGAAATATCTTGTACAGACTTCCAAACATACCAAAACCAGGTCAAACAGACATATCTGAAATATTAGCCTACTCCGGAGTATAGCCCAAAATTTATATACGTAATATGTTGTAAGTCGCGATCGATGAAGTGTGTACGTACTATAGTGGGTGCACATGGCTCACGATCAGATCTGAGTGCAAGTCTTATCGGAAAAGTAATCCTGCTTGTCGTGACCATGCCAGCAGATAGATGCCCAGTTAGACGTTACAATTCAAGGATTTCGCTTACAACTATGAATTTGCCTTATAATTTCGTACTTAGGTGATTGCCTATCGTATTTTATTATGCCAACATCTTTAGAGTCCAGAATTTTGTAAAGAAAGGAAATTTTTGTAAAAGAGCAGGTAATCAGATTAAATCTAAAGTTTTTGCAAGTGAGAGGGGGTTCTCTACTTGCCTTAAAGTAAAGAAAAATGCTCGCGTTCTCGCGACAGCCAAGTGGCGCAAGTGAGTTTAAAGGCTCTAGCTACACCTGTTCGATATGAAAAAAAAATGCATTCCAAAACACGTTTTTATGTCATCACAAGCGTTTGATAATTGCTCCACACAAATGAAAGGAGTTTAGGAATTTACCTCCCTCGAGAGTGAGGGGAGAAGAGACTACCGCGAGGGATCAGGAGTTTTGGCGGCGCTTTGGAGGCGAAAATCCCAAGCTTGGCCTGATTCTACCACCCAAGCCCAACGAACGGCATCGAAAATACAAATAGAACCGAATTTAGTTGACTTTACGACAAATCCAAGAGGGGATCGGCGAAATTACGCTAATCGGAGGGCGGAAATCCTCCCAAAAAAATTAGAGCAAACGAAAAAGAAAAATGAGGGATTGATGAAATTCCTTACCCAATGAGTCTAGATTTGGGCTCAGAAATCCATAAAGAGGGGTTTCGAGCGAAACCCTAGGAGTCCCTCACGAAATCCACCGACCGGAACGAGTTAGAGCTAGGGTTGCCGGAGAAGAGATGATGTCCTTGCCCTCACTTGCCGGAGAAGGAGGAGAGGAAGGGAGAAATAAGTTTCTGCCGGCCACTCTTGGAAGTAGTCGGCCAAGAGAGGGGTTGTGCGGGAGTTGCCGGCCAAGGGGAGCACCGGAGACGTCGGGGAAGCAAAAGGAATAGGCACCCGGCCAGGAGGAAGCGTTTTCCGGCCACGGGAAGCGTCTCGGGGGCGGCCGGAGGCGTTGGAGGCGGATTCCGGGGCCGTCGGGTGCGCGCGAGGCCGAAGCGGGATTTTTCCTGCGGGATGCGGGATTGGACCAGAGGGGCTCGTGATTTTATTAAAGGAGGGGGGGTAGGTTTAGGACCGGAGTTTTTTTTTTTTAAGTCTTTGTTTATTATTTTATTTTATTATTATTATTATTATAGTTATAGTTATTAGGGGTTGTTACATTCTCCCCTACTTAGGAAGTTTCATCCCGAAACTTGCATGAGAATTATCTGAATGGAACTAAAATAACAGAGTTTCAGAAGACATATACTTCAAACAGAAGTTTGCAGATTAACGCATGAAAGCTAACCATGAAAGATACTGAAATAACAAGGAAGTCAGACTTAGAGACGTACCAAGATCATGAGAAGAGTTGCGGGTACTTGCTGCGCATGTCAGACTCGAGTTCCCAAGTGTACTCCTCAGACTTGCCATGCACCCAAAGTACCTTTACCATCGGAATGGCTCTCTTGCGAAGCTTGCGTTCTTGATATTCGACGATCTTTGAAGGCTTGATCGGATAAGACAGATTGGCCTCAGGGATCACTGGAACTTCTTCTAGAACTCGATTAGGATCGTGGATGTATTTCTGAAGCTGACTGACATGAAAGACGTCATGGACACCGGCCAAATAAGCAGGTAGCTCCAGACGATAGGCAGATCCTCCAACACGCTCTGAGATAACGTACGGTCCCACGAACCTCGGGCTGAGCTTATGATGACGACCGAACTGTTTCACCCCAGGAGTAGGAGAAACCTTCAGAAACACTTGATCACCTACAACAAACTCCAACGGACGGGGGCGCTGATTGGCATACTTTCTCTGTCTCTCAATGGCACGATTGAGCTGAACACGAGTCTTCTTGGTAGCTTCTTCCATTTCCTGAAGTAACTCAGGACCCAAAATCACCTTTTCACCGACTTCTTACCAGTAGAGCGGGGTCCTATAGCGACGCCCGTACAGTGCTTCGAAGGGGGCCATCTTGAGACTCTCTTGATAGTTATTGTTGTAGGCAAATTCAACCAAGGGTAGATGCTCATCCCAAGCTCCCTTGTAGTCCAAAATATAGCACCGAAGCATGTCTTCAAGAATCTAATTGACCCTCTCGGTCTGGCCATCAGTCGTCGGGTGATAAGCGGTGCTTAGGTTAAGATCAGTGCCCAAAGCTTGCTGAAACCCCTTCCAGAAGTGCGATACAAATCTCGAGTCACGATCAGAAACAATCCGCAGAGGAATCACATGGAGTCTCACAATCTCAAAAACATAAATCCGGGCCATTTTCTCGGTGGAATGACCATCCTTGTATGGGATGAAGTGAGCCACTTTAGTAAGGCGATCTACTATGACCCAAATCGCATCATGCCCTCTCGGAGTGCGGGGCAAACCTGTGATGAAGTCCATAGAGATATCTTCCCACTTCCATTCAGGGATAGGCAGGGGTTGTAAAAGTCCACCAGGACGCTGACGTTGAGCTTTCACCTTCTGGCACGTCAGACATCGAGATATGAAGTGTGCAATATAGTTCTTCATGCCAGGCCACCATACGATCTGCTTCAGGTCATGATACATCTTGTTGTTGCCAGGATGACCAGATGTGCGGGACTCGTGAGCTTCTCGGCAAATACTATCCAGCAACTCAGGGACATCGGGAACACATAGGCGACTTCGGAAACGTAGAACATCGTCAGAGATAGAGAAATCTGGAAGAGTACCAAGTTCGACCTGTCGGCGAATGCGCTAGAGTGCAGGGTCAGATGGCTGCAGATCCTTCACATGTTCTACCCATACTGGACCAGAGGCTTCTTCTTGACCTCCAAATGAGAAGGATATGTCCATTCGCTCGAGGTCCTTAATCAGGGCGGCGAGAGAAGCTGTCATGGGTGCACAGGCGGCAACTGAAGCCTGACGACTCAAAGCATCCGCTACTGAATTGGCTTTCCCAGGCACATAAGTGAGCTGCAGGTCATAATCTGCTATGAATTCTAGCCATCGCCTCTGACGAAGATTGAGATCTTTTTGAACGAAAATATACTTCAAACTCTGATGGTCAGTGAAGAAGTGACATTTCACGCCATAGAGGTAGTGACGCCAAAGCTTCAAAGCAAACACTACTGCAGCGAACTCCAGATCATGAGTGGGGTAGTTGCGTTCATGGATCTTCAACTGCCTCGACCCATAAGAAATAACACGATCATCTTGCATCAGGACACAGCCCAAGCCCACTCCGAAAGCATCGGTATAAACCGAAAAGTCCAACCCTTCTGAAGGAAGAGCTAAAACTGGCGCTGAACACAAACGTTGCTTCAATTCAGAAAAGGCATGCTCACACTGTTCTGACCACTCAAATCTGGCATGTTTTTGAGTTAGTCGTGTCAGGGGAGCAGCAAGAGAGGAGAAATCCTTGACGAAACGCCGGTAATAGCCCGCCAAACCAAGGAAACTGCGAATCTCAGTAGGGGTAGAAGGTTGTTTCCAGTCCATAACAGCGGAGACCTTGGCAGGATCAACAGAAAGTCCATCGCCGGAAATGACATGCCCCAGAAAGGCAACCCGATCCAGCCAAAACTCACATTTTGCCAATTTGGCATAGAGCTGGTGCTGACGAAGAGTGGAGAGAGTGAGTCTAAGATGGGTTGCATGCTCCTCACGAGTCTTGGAGTAGACCAAGATATCATCAATGAAAACAATGATGAACTTATCTAGGTAGTCGCGGAAGATACGGTTCATCATATCCATGAAAGCAGAAGGGGCGTTAGTCAACCCAAAAGACATCACCAAAAATTCAAAGTGCCCATTTCGAGTCTGGAAGGCTGTCCTGGGGATGTCGGATTCCTTGATCTTCAACTGATGGTAACCCGACCTGAGATCTATCTTGGAAAAAACGGTACTACCTTTGAGCTATTCAAATAGGTCATCCACATGCGGGAGGGGGTACTTATTCTTGATGGTTACCTTGTTCAGGTCCCGGTAGTCGATGCACAATCTCATGGACCCATCTTTCTTTTTAACGAAGAGAACATAGGCTCCCCAAGGAGAAGAGCTAGGACGAATGTACCCATGCTCAAGCAACTCATACAATTGCGATCTAAGCTCCTCTAGTTCTCGGGGTGCCATACGGTATGGAGCTTTAGATAATGGGCGTGTTCTAGGCTCTACATCGATGGAGAACTCTACTTCGCGATCAGGAGGTATTCCAGGCAACTCGGCGGGAAACACGTCAAGGAACTCGGAAACAATCGGGATAAACTCAAGTCGGGGTATGACAGCATCCGAATGTGAAGCATAAACAAAGCAAGCAAAGCACCCCTGGCTAAGAAGTCGAGAGGCGCGCATAGCCGAAATTACCTGCAGGTGACTGCGGGTGGTCTGAACATGAATGCTGTAGTCTTTGTCATCGATACTGAGATTGACCCTCTTTGCCACAGAGTCCAGTTTTGCTTGATACGCGACCAGCCAGTTCATACACAATATTACGTCGAATTCTGTCATGTCCAGGACTATGAGATCGACGACGACTTGCAGTGCACCGAGCAGTATCGGACAACTGAGAATGCTTCAAGTAGATAAGTGCAAATGACCGGGCACAGAAATCTCGAAAAGGACATCAAGTGGCGAAGTAGGCCAACTATGGAGATCCACGATATGACGTGCTATAAAAGAGTGAGATGCTCCAGAATCGAATATGATTCGCATTCACTTGTTTTTGACCCTAAAACTCCATAGAAATGAACATTATAGGTGCATTCAAGATCTTTTGACATTAAGGCAGATAATGAAAAGATGCAGGAAATTTTAAAAATTCATATAAACATACCAGAGATGACGGAGGTAGATGCGAGCGCCTCGCCCTGAGTGGTGACGTTCAGCACAGCCTTGCCCTTATCTTGGGCACCAGAAATAGCCTGCAGGGGCTGAGCGGGGATCAGGCTTTCCTTCACGGGGCAATCTTTAACCTGATGTCCAAACTGCCCACATCTGAAGCAAGTATTCTGCTTGCGGCGGCAATCATTCACCAAGTGGCCCGATTTCTTGCAGTAGGTACAGACGGAGGAGGCAGAGGCAAGCGTAACCTGGGGCTGTTGGGCGGGCACAACCATCTTTTGCTTCTTCAGAAGATATCGACAGACTAGGACGGTATGGCCAACTTCGTGGCAGTAGGCACACACCTCCTGAGACCTGGGACCTTGCTCCTGAGGTGGAGCACTCTTACGCTTGTGGTCATGTATAGCGGCATTGCTCGTACCATGCTGAACTTTCTTGGCAGTGCGATCCATCTCAATAGCTTCAACCTTCAAGGCAGCTCCAACAGTCTCGGCGTAGGTGGTGGCGCCGTGGGCTACCATATGCTGGCGGAAATCGTGTCGGAGGCCCTTCACGAAGCGGCTGATCTTCTTGGATTCATCGTGCACGAACTCTGCGGCAAGAAGAGATAGACGAGAGAACTCTATCTCATATTCAGTTACGGTTCTGCCAGGCTGCTGAAGGGACAGGAACCTCTCAGCTAGCTTGTCTCGCTCCACAGACGAAATAAACTTTTCCATGAACGCATTCTTGAACTGCTCCCAGTTCATAGCAGAAGAATTGGGGAAACTGCGGCGCTGAAGCCACCAGGTGTATGCATCCTCAGTCAGCTGGTAAGCCGCAAGATGAACCTTGTGTGCGTCAGGAACACCGGCATACTTGAAGTGCTTTTCCATCTGGGAGAGCCACTCTGAGATGACGAAGAAATCACGACTGCCATTGAAGGACGGCGGATTAAGCCTCTTGAACATCAGCGTATCTGCCATTGCTACAGGAGGAGCAACCAGACCTGTCATGAGCGGGACCGTAAGGGTGTCAGTAAGCAAGCCAGTTCCTGAACCAGGTGCAAGAGGGGGGGTTCCAAGAGTGGCGGTGGCAGTGACTCCAGCTGTCCCTGCGCTGCCAGAATCAGGAGCCGTGTCAGGAGTTTGACGATCTTCCTCTAAGCGAGTGAGACGCTCGAGAATTTGCCTCAACAGCTTGGCAGTGGCGTCTACAGGAGCTGCCCCGACTGGAGGGGTAGCTTTCTTGCGCTGAGATCGCTTAGGAGCCATCTAAGAAGGGACACAAAGGAAACGAGTAAGAGAAACAATCACGTCAATCATTGGATATTAAGGAACAACAGGTTCTAGCATTTTGATACTGTCAAATATATAAATCATATATTAGTTACAGCATTTTCATTGGACAACTCTAGGTGATGCTTAATGACAAGAAATCACATGCAATGTCAAGCAATTTACAAATCCATGTGTATACGATCATCATCTGTTGTTCTTGGCTTAACATTTGTGTAATGAGTTATGTTATGCATGTAATGCAATTATGTCTAAAATGCATTCCTACGAATGTTTATGAGTGGATATGCATGTCATGTTAAGCACCCATATCACTTAACATGTCATGCATATTATGATTCTAATGTCAACGCACTTGAAAATATTAAACTGCCCATACAATTTAATATTCGCAAGCGGTGTATAGCCTAGTGGAAATTCATATGCACAAAAATGTTAAGTTTGCCCATAACCCCTTAACATTCGTGTGCATACTACTCATGATTATGAGTGAGTGTGTGCAATGTCTCAGCCGCGAACAACAAATAATGACAGGCTGAGTGAGATATGATGCATGTACATGTATTTACATAATAGAAAACCTAAAAAAAATACTTGAAAATTTCAAAATACTGCATTTTTAAGAGTTAACCTCCCTCTGATACCAACTGTCACGACCCGTCTCGACGAAAGTAAGAGTGCGCTTCGGGCGGGCCGTGATGCCACAGGCATGGACGAAAAGAAACCATGCCTGCTAAGGCGGATACAGAGAAAAATCTGAAATTTTAAATAGCTGTTTTGTTGAAAAAGTTAAGGCTAAAAATCTGTGTATATATATATATATGCGGAAGCGCTTAAGATTTTTAAAACATGGAGACTTTAATGCACATGTATTTCTTTGTAAATTTTAATGCTACACACAGTGCTGAACAGAAGTAAATGCAATAATAACAGTAGTGAAAATGTCAGATAAAATGATCTAATATATCAAAAATATCCTAGGAGCTGTCCATGATACAAAATAAAATGTCTTACTGTAACTATTACATGATAGATAGACAGTAAAGGGATCATAGAACCTGATACAGACAACTATAAGTGAAAAACCTCTGAGCAAAGCTGAAGCTGAACGAGAAGTAGCTCAGGGAGCAGGCGGCGCAGTCACGAACCCTAAGGCAATTTCAAGACAGAAGGAAAATGCCTTAGAACTTAAAATTTAAACATGAGCAAATTAATTATTTTAAAATGAGAACAGAAACAACAGACATAACCGAGTACTGAAATATCTTGTACAGACTTCCAAACATACCAAAACAGGTCAAACAGACATATCTGAAATATTAGCCTACTCCGGAGTATAGCCCAAAATTTATATACGTAATATGTTGTAAGTCGCGATCGATGAAGTGTGTACGTACTATAGTGGGCGCACATGGCTCACGATCAGATCTGAGTGCAAGTCTTATCGGAAAAGTAATCCTGCTTGCCGTGACCATGCAGGCAGACAGATGCCCAGTTAGACGTTACAATTCAAGGATTTCGCTTACAACTACGAATTTGCCTTATAATTTCGTACTTAGGTGATTGCCTATCGTATTTTGTTATGCCAACATTTTTAGAGTCCAGAATTTTGTAAAGAAAGGAAATTTTTGTAAAAGAGCAGGTAATCAGATTAAATCTATAGTTTTTACAAGTGAGAGGGGGTTCTCTACTTGCCTTAAAGTGAAGAAAAATGCTCGCGTGCTCGCGACAGCCAAGTGGCGCAAGTGAGTTTAAAGGCTCTAGCTACACCTGTTCGATATGAAAAAAAATGCATTCCAAAACACGTTTTTATGTTATCACATGCATTTGATAATCGCTCCACACAAATGAAAGGAGTTTAGGAATTTACCTCCCTCGAGAGTGAGGGGAGAAGAGACTACCGCGAGGGATCGGGACTTTTGGCGGCGCTTTGGAGGCGAAAATCCCAAGCTTGATGCGATTCTACCACCCAAGCCCAACGAACGGCATCGAAAATACAAATAGAACCGAATTTAGTTAACTTTACGACAAATCCATGGGGCCCCGATTGGCGAAATTATGCCAATCGGAGGGCGGAAATCCTCCCAAAAAAATTAGAGCAAACGAAAAAGAAAAATGAGGGATTGATGAAATTCCTTACCCAAGGAGTCCAGATTTGGGCTCAGAAATCCATGAAGAGGGGTTTCGAGCGAAACCCTAGGAGTCCCTCACGAAATCCACCGACCGAAACGAGTTGGAGCTAGGGTTGCCGGAGAAGAGATGATGTCCTTGCCCTCACTGGCCGGAGAAGGAGGAGAGGAAGGGAGAAATAAGTTTCTGCCGGCCCCTCTTGGAAGTAGTCGGCCAAGAGAGGGGTTGTGCGGGAGTTGCTGGCCAAGGGGAGCACCGGAGACGTCGGGGAAGCAAAAGGAATAGGCACCCGGCCTGGAGGAAGCATTTTCCGGCCACGGGAGGCGTCTCGGGGGCGGCCGGAGGCGGATTCCGGGGCCGTCGGGTACGCGCGAGGCGGACGCGGGATTTTTCCTGCGGGTATCTTGCGGGATGCGGGATTGGACCAGGGGGGCTCGTGATTTTATTAAAGGAGGGGGGGTAGGTTTAGGACCGTAGTTTTTTTTTAAGTCTTTGTTTATTATTTTATTATTATTATTATTATTATTATTATTATTATAGTTATAGTTATTAGGGGTTGTTACACAAAGTACGAATGATCAAAACAAGTATGAACATTTGCTCTGAAATCAAGCCACCAATCTGATGAATAAGTGAGAAGAAGAATAGAAGTATAATCTAACCTGAAGATAAGCTAATCTGGTGCTTAAACCATATTGGTCTGAGGCTTGGAACCATGCGATTTGCCAACCACTGGTCCTGTCTTTTTGTAGAAGCAATTGGTTGACAAATGATTTGTGTGGCCGCTGATGAAGCACCATTTCCCTTTACCTATATTTTGGCTTGAAGATCTAGGCTTTGGATGATTGAGTTTTTGATGGAGGGAACCTAGATGGAAGGGTTTCTTATAGTTCTTTTCCTTAGCTTTGAATTGATGGTGAGAGGATTGATTACCATGAGATTCGACTAGATTTATTTTTGGTGCGTGATCTTTGGGAGTTTTAGAATGTTTACTCTTATGTTTCTCCTCTATGCGGATAACATTTTGTATTTGAACACAAGTGAGGTCGGATTGGTCATACCTTAGTTTAGTGCTAAAGCCGAACCAAGAATTTGGAAGAGAGCCATTGAGACATGCTACTAAATAGTTTTCGAAAAGGATTGAGCAATCAGCTAGGATCTTGGATAATATCTCATCAAGTTGATGGAGTTGAGAATTGATAGGCTTAGAGGCATCAATCTTGAATTTATGAAGATTGAAAACATTATAGAATTTTATACCTGCATTGTCAAGGTTATAGCACGCTTCAAGATCATGCCATAATTCTTTAGCCTTACGATATTGAAAGAAAACAATGTAAAAGTTGTCAGACAAGGCACTAAGAATTCGGTTACGATAATGATATTCTATATCTACCAGATCTCTATAGAGAGTATGAAAGTCTTTAGTTTCAAGGGCAGATAAACACATAGATGGGGGGTGAATAGGTTTTTGGTCTCTTTTTAGTTTTCCTTCTTTAAGTGTGTTGTGAGTTAGTTATTTTCAGCTTTCAAGACACACCACACAAAGCACACACATAATTTATAGTGGTTCTCCAGATTATGGGTACATCCACTATCCCTCCCACCTTTCTAATAGTATGTTAGACAAGGCACTTTTCCAAAACTCGTCTCCTAAGAGCTTACAACACAGATCTCTCGGGATCTCTTAGTCTCCTCCAAGACTTACCTCAGAGCAAGCTTGCTCCTACAGCTCAGTGATCCAAAGATCACCTACCTTAGACTAAATTAATAGTCATACAGCTCAGGCTAGGAGGTTAGCCCTATAACTCAGAGAGTATGACTCTTCTATAGCTCAGGCACAAGACCCTACCTCAAATCCAAAGCTGGATCTTACAACTTAGGCACAAAGACCCTACCACTCAGAGAGAATAACTCTCCTACCTCAGGCACATAGTCCCTACCACTCAGATCAACAAATGATCCTACACTCAGCCTTTATAAAATAGGCCTACTCTCAGATCTGTTAAGATCCTACAGAAGATAAAAAGTTTGTTGATGATTTGACTCCAGAGAAATTTCTCTAAGCCTCTGCTTCCTGAGCTGAGAAAATCTCAGCCCTAACTTTCTTCACAGCAACAAGAAAGATGACCTTCAATAAATTGTTGCTTGTGCTTGAAGAAACTTAGAAACACGGGTTTCTGATCTTGCTGATGAAGATAATGATTTGACAATTCTTTGTATTCTTCTTTCAGCTAACCTTGACTGTAAAAACCATATAGTTTTGCTTATCCTTCTTTCTCAGAAACCTTCTCTGAACTTGTTGTAGCATGTAAAGATCGCTACAGCTAACTGTTAGAACTTTTAGAATAATGGGTTAGAACTTCAGCTTCAAGCTCTGCAGCAATGGCGAGAGGAAGACAATGAAGTTCCGCCTCTTTGTGAAAAGATAAACCATAAAAGTTGATTTGCTTCCGCCGATCTTAATTATTTTATCATCCGCCGTCCAACGGCTCTTTGACCCGTGGGCCCACCTCAAGTTGTTAGTTACAACTTTGCTTTTCATAAGAAAAGTCATACAGTAGGCCTGCGGTGCCATTTGTCGTGTACTGTAGACTTCCCGTAATGAGTTTGAACTTTACTGACACTTGTTGACGTCAACATCTGCTGACTTAGCCAAATTCACAATTTCATCCCAAGCATTGAGTGCGTTGAGTGAACATCCTTCACTCAACGCATAAACACTTAGCCAAATAATTTGCACTATCAGGCGTTGAGTGAATCTTCATCACTCAACGAATTTGGACTTAACCAATATCTCTGTACTGCTATTCGTTGAGTGCGTTGAGTGAACCTTCATCAATCAACACATTTGGACTTAGCCAATTACTTCTACACTGCAAGGCGTTGAGTGAACCTTCATCACTCAACGTATTTGGACTTAGCCAATTACTTATACACTTCTAGGCGTTGAGTGCGTTGAGTGAGCCTTCATCACTCAACGCTTTTGTACTTAGCCACTTCTTCAGCATGCCATCTTGCTGAGGCGTTAAGTGAACTGTCTTTACTCAACACTTCTGTACTTATATAGCCGATTTTCTTGATGAGCTTGCGTTGAGTGAGCTGTCCTCACTCAATGCATCTGGACTTAGACAGATTTTTCTGTCTATATCTTATTAAGCTTTGACTGAACACTGGTCTGTCGACGCTTTCTTCTTTGGGCGTTGAGTGAACTGCCTTCACTCAACACTTCTAGACTTAGCTAGAATTCTTGACAGATTCTTCAAATGCTTTGACTGCTTGAGCTTGACTCAATGCTTCTTTCTTCAGGCATTGTGTGAGCTGTCCTTACTCAACGCTTCTGGACTTAGTAGGATTTCTTCCATGCCAATGTTGAAGCTTTGACACACTGAGCTTTACTCGACGCCTCTTTTTATATGGCATTGAGTGAACTGCCTTCACTCAACGCCTATGGACTTAGTCGCAAATCTTCTTTGCAAACTGTTGGGCTTCGACTGTCCATTCTTTACTCAGTGCTTCTTGGCATCTGGCATTGAGTGAGCTGGCTTCACTCAACACATGTGGAGTTAGATGATTTTTTATCTTTCCAGCATCCTTCCTTGATATCTAGCGTTGAGTGAACTAGTTTCACTCAATGCCTATGGACTTAGAAAAATTTCTATCTCTCCACCACACTACTTTGTGACCACCTGTCACAATTACTTAGACAGTCTGTCTAAACTTGTTCCAAGGAATATCCTACACATAATGAACTTGAACACACATCAAATACATTTATCTCTTAGTATTGATTGTGATGCCTCTTCAAATTTAGGAGACATTGATGGCAATATTCCCAACAGAGTACGTCCAACATAAGTTATAATGGCGTTGACACTAGAAGATGATGACGAAGGAAGGGTTGAGGCGACTGCATTTACAGCGCTGGGGGCATCAAAGATAGTAGGTAAAAAACCTAAAGTATTAAGCCAATATTCTACTTGGGTCTGCCAACGACGAAAACCATTTCCGTTAAATTTCTCGGGTTTAATACTGGGAGAGTCCTCAGATCTAGTTGCCATTACAAATTTTTGGAATTAAAAAAATAGAGAATAAATTGTTGTACATATACAAATGAAAAAAGAGAAAATCATTTTGATTATTTGATTTTATTTATCTTGTTATTCTTGGACTTCCCAAGGAATACTCAATGACGGGCTCTCACTGGTACTATGCGGTTTGTGAGATGATAGCCCAAGACGGCCCTTTCATAAGAGATTAAGTGATGTGGATATAACAACTTCTTTAGATTATTGAAATATTTTTATGTATATTCCAAAATAATGAATATTTTCCGATTTTAAAAATGGTTATATAACATGATGATATCAGATCTTGTATAACATGATAATATTAGATCTTGAAAATTTAATTATACAAGTGAGCGTTGGAGTTCCAACATAGAAGAGTAATGGTGAGGAAAACACGTAACATAATTAGCGAACAAGTCGACGTAACTTGCGTCGACTTCTTATCGACGCTCGTTGAGATCATATTGACTTATAAAAAACGAGAAGTCGATGCATGCGCTGATTTCTATTTGACGTATGTCGACGTGGGAGATGTGCGTCTAGTTCAATTCAACGCAGCACGGGGAAGTCGATGCATGCGTTGAGATCAATTCGACGCATGTCGAATCAGAAAAAATATGCATCGACTTTGATTTGTCGCAACACAAAAAAGTTGACAGATGCGTCGAGATCAATTCAACGCATGTCGACTGCACAACCTCGTATTCGCGGAATGGGACCCCAAGCAAGGCGTAAGACTTGCTACACATTTGTAAGCTTTTTAGTGGATTTTGCACTCCTGGAGGCCAGTTTATGGTTGATCTACGTGATATACTAGTAGGGGGATGAAAATTGACCTAGCTTGTTAGTGATCGGCCTCCTCTTCAGAGGCGAGGGTGCGGCGTGTGGCCGACACCCGCCTCGGCCTCCTCTCAGGGGGGCGGGTGCGACGCGAGGCCGACACCCGCCCCGGCCTCCTCTCAGGGGGGCGGGTGCGACGCGAGGCCGACACCCGCCCCGGCCTCCTCTTCAGGGGGGGGCGGGTGCGGCGCGAGGCCGACACCCGCCCCGGCCTCCTCTTCAGGGGGAGCGGGTACGGAGCAAGGCCGACACCCGTCGTGACCTCCTCTTTAAGGGGGAGCGTGCGGCACGAGGCCGGCACTCGCCCCGACCTCTTCTCTGGGGGGCCCGGGAAAGAAAGGATGGGAGAGGGGGTCGAGCGAGACCTCACTGGACGGGAGTTGTTCCCCAGCCCCGCGAGTGTTAGCCTCCCAGGCGAGCAGGTCTCGTGAGTGGAGCATGCGAGACCGTCGAGTAGGGGGTCACCCTTCAGCGAGCTGATTGTCTCAGCTCCTGTTCCTGAGGGGTTCAGAGAGCCTGACATGGCTTACTATACCAGGAAGGATGATCCTGTCCAGCACCTGCAGTGGTTCGAAGATGCGGTCTCTATCAGGCCGATGACGGATGCCTTCAAGTGTCACCTCTTCGCGATCACATTGAAGGACAAGGCAAGGGATTGGTTCCATCAACTCCCAGCGAGATAGATCTACGGGTTCGAAGACTTAAGCTGAAGTTTTCAGCTTCGCTTCTCCACTTCTAAGAAGAGGAGGAGGATTCCCGAGTCCATTTTCCTGATAAGATAAAGGCTGGAGGAGTCGTTGGCTAAGTCCATAATGATGCTGACTCAACAAAGTCAACAAGTCAACAAAGTTCAGATTCGATGCAAATCGACATTAAAGTTATCGTCAGTCTACAGTGGATCTCAAGTTAATAAAGCTGAGGTTTTAACCACCGTTAAAACTGAGACACGTGTCAATCATCTCCCAAAATGATGGGATTATAAATAGCAGAAGAGATCGAGATCTAAAAAATTTATTATGATTATTGGATTAATTTCTGATTAACTTTTTGAAAAAACGAGAAGTGGAGTTCGTCGTCTTCATCCGCCATTATTGCAGAAGCCAAGAACCTCAAGTTTAAATCTGAAGGGCTTCTGAGTTTACTGGTGCAATCAACATCCACTCTAGCAGGTTCAGAGTAATCCCTTTGAAAGAGACGAATTAGCCTAGGCATGACCTAGCTGAAGTTATCTTCTCGATCCAAGTCGAGCCAGAATCTGAATATCAATTCGCTGGATCAAAGAAGAAGGAAGGGCTGAAATCTGCACAGTCCACATCGGGAGATATTCCTGAAGAAGGAGAAGCATATTCATCTGCTAGTTGATTCCAGAACAAGTCGGGCATCATTTCAAGATCGTTGTATCATCTTATTACTGTGAAGACGAAGTTAGGGCTGGCATCTGCTCGGTCTAGATAGACAGACATAGAAAATTTTCTCTAGTGTCTGTAATTCATTATATTGAATATTTCTGTGTAAGATTCATTTTGAATCTGAGTGGTAAGGCTAAGGCCTGAGTTGTAAGCCTGTATTATAAAGGCTGAGGTAGGGCATGAGTTGCCTGAGTTATAGGTGTGTGGATTCACACTACGGTAGGGTAGGATTGCCTGAGCTGTAGAAGTGTGGAGTCACTCTGAGGTAAGGTTCTTGTAAAAAGCTTGAGTTGTAGGATATTGGTGATCTGAGTGGTAGGGCTTGCGCCTGAGTTGTAGGAGCCGGTTGGCCTCTGAGATATAAGATCTAAGGATCTGAGAAAGATAGAAGGAAGTTTGGCCGAATCTAGTATACTGCATGATAGGTGAAGGGGGAAAAGTGAATGTACCCATCAATTAGGGAACCACTATAAATCTCGGTGTACTGTGATGTGTACTGTGTTGTGTACTATGCTGGTATTGGTTGTGATAAGATTGTTGTGTTGTGATGTTAATCAATAAGTTGCCTAAGTTTTAAATTGGATCTATTCACCCCCCCCCCTCTAGGTGATTAGTTGTTCTTGAAATCAAGACTTTCACCCACCCCTGAGAGGATCTCCTTTCCCAGGCTCTCACTAGCTGGATGGGTCGAATGTGCCTTGGGGAAGGAAAGTCCCACCTTTGAGAGGATCTCCTCACCCAGGCTCTTACTAACTGGATGGATCGAATGTGCCTCTGGGAGAGTTAAGCCCCACCCCCGAGAGGATCTCCTCACCCAGGCTCTTATTAGTTGGATCGGTCGAATGTGCCTTGGGGAGAGCAAGTCTCACCCCTGAGGGGATCTCCTCACCCAGGCTCTCACTAGCTAGATAGGTTGAATGTGCCTCTAGGAGAGTTAAGTCCAACCCCCGAGAGGATCTCCTCACCCAGGCTCTCACTAGCTGGATGTGTCGAATGTGCCTCGGGGAGAGGAGGTCCCACCCCCGAGAGGATCTCCTCACCCAGGATCTCACTAGCTGGATGGGTCTAATGTGCCTCGGGGAGAGCAAGTCCCACCCCCGAGAGGATCTCCTCACCCAGGCTCTCACTAGCTGGATGAGTCGAATGTGCCTCGGTGGAGAGAAAGTTTCTTCCCAGAGGGGATCTCATCACCCAGGCTCCCACTAGCTGGCACAGCAGGTTGACCCCTCGGAGAGGCCAAGTATTTTCGACTCCAAGAGCACTACACCCAGCGAATATGTTGGGTTGGATGTTTTTTCCGAGCACGGAACTCGCTCGAAAAGAGCGGGGATTGTGTACAACCCCGTATTCGCGGAATGGGGCCCCCAAGCAAGGTGTAAGACTTGCCACACATTTGTAAGCTTTTTAGGGGATTTTGCACTCCTGGAGGCCAATTTATGGTTGATCTGCGTGATATACTAGTAGGGGATGAAAATTGGCCTAGCTTGCTAGTGATCAGCCTCCTCTTAAGGGGGGAGGGTGTGGCGCGAGGCCGGCACCTGCCCCAGCCTCCTCTTAGGGGGGCGGGTGTGGCGCGAGGCCGACACCCGCCCCAGCCTCCTCTTAAGGGGGCGGGTGCGGCGCGAGGTCGACACCCGCCCTGGCCTTCTCTTTAGGGGGGCAGGTGCGGTGCGAGGTCGGCACCCGCCCCGATCTCCTCTTCAGGGTACGGGTGCGACCTGAGGACGCCACCCGCCACGACCTCTTCTTCAGGGGGGCGGGTGCGGTGCGAGGCTTCCACCCGCCCAGACCTCCTCTTCAGGGGGGCGGGTGCGGCACGAGTCTGGCACCCGCCCCGACCTCCTCTTTAGGGAGGTGGGGGCGGCGCGAGGCCGGCACCCTCCCCGGCTTCCTATCAGGGGGGCGTGCGCGGCACGAGGACGGCACCCACCCCGGCCTCCTCTTCGGGGGGGTGCAGCGCGAGGCCGACACCTGCCCTAGGAGTTCTCGCCCGGCTTGTGGGTCTCGCCCGGCTTTAGGGTCTGTTATTTTTCCCCTGGTGGGCTGCGAATAGATATTCAGAACATCAGAGTTTGGCTGTTGGCAGACTAGCCCCGAGGTATTCCAGTAATTTAAGAGCAGCGGGTGTCGGCTATTTGCAGACTGTTTTCAGAAATCTATAAATAGACCCTTGGGGTGCCTTGGAGAGGAATCTGTTTTCACCAATCTTCATCTTCCTCCTTCATCCTCCAAGACACCTAACTCGGCATTGGCTAGAGAGGGGGTGATCTCAAAAGTCTTCCGGGTGTGAGGTAGGACCTCAACGCTAGAGCCAAGGGTCAGTTCCCAAATTCAGGTCTCGCACCAAGGGACGGCTTAGGAGAAGTAGGTGTGAGCTGGACCCTAGGTCCGAACTCTAGGTGGAACCGAATCTCGGTTCCAACATCGACATAACTCTAAATTTATACAATTCAAAAAGAGTCAAAACTATTTTTAACAAAAAATACAATTCAATCAATTATTCCCCAAATACGAAATCTGGATCTGGTTCGGTGCGGTGCACGCATGCCCGTGTGTGTGTTTATGGGTTTCTCTATAAACCCCCCCCCCTCCCGGAATTGGGCACGGACGAGGATAGATTTTATGCTTAGGACCGTCATATTACAATTACACCAACTACAAGTTAGTTGCCGCCACAAGACGGTGACCCTACCGGCAAGCACGATCATCCGCACAACCAACGAAAGAAGAGGTAAACAAGTCCACATATTACAACATATATATAATAAATATTCAATCAAAAGGTCCACATGAAATTAATAAGAGTACGAGTAATATGGATTATGTTCAATACCTGAACATCGTAGAATATCACTCTCTCTAGACTAATAATGCAGAAGCTAAACCATATAATCATCAACCTGATTCTAGATAGTAATAGTGGTAGCACGCGGTTCCGGCTCCGTTGATCCTGGTGTCTCAATCTCTAGCTCCGCCCGGTCAAACTGTAGTGACGTATCCACGTGTCCCTAAAATGATGTGGTCAAATAACCATCAGTCAAACTAGACTCAGCTGCTTCATCCCCGCCTCACCCCCATGACTCCTAGGCACTGCGCAGGAGGAAGAAAGTGGGGTACCAATAATAGCAGAATGTACAAGCAAATGACAGTGATATGTATAGGTAATTCTCTAGCAGTTCTATATCAGTATGAGCAATAATGAAAGTATAAAGGCACACTAAGAGGAGCTAAGTAAAACTAGTAATGTAAAACAACTACAATACGATCATAAAAGTGTACCCTAACTTATATGAATGTCCATACAAACATATAAGTTAAGGTTTTTGAAATAGTAATTCATCATATAAAGAGCCCATACTAATTTATATTATGAAGATCTGCAAGTGTGTATATTATGTCATGCTATGCAATGCAATAATTATGTAACTCACACACACGACTCTGTGTACAGACCTTTCATGCATCCCCACTTTTTTGGAGGTGGCCAACCTCTCAGGTACCAACTGTCGTGGCTCACGATGGTAGTGGAGCGGGTGTCTCCACTCCTAGGCAGACAGACACACTACCAGGCCTAGACCTCTCATATGCCTCAATGCTAAGAACACAACAGCGGAGCCCTTGAGTACTCTTGCTGGCGACTACCAGTCTTCCATGGTCATGTGCGCTCTTAGGGGACATAGTCTTCCTGACCTCGGTATAAACATCTTATCGGTCTCCCCAAAGGTCTACACTCCACACTAGATTCATCTTACTTCAGTCGGTGTGCCGACTGAACTAGTACCGAGTGACCCACCACATAAGCACAAATCAGGTATAACAATACCCTCTTAAGCCTCCAGCTCACAGGACCAACCCGTCCTGATATCGACCAACAACTCGAGCCACCAGCTCGTATGACCAACAAGCCCTATATCACTCCAACCCACACATGGGTGAGATCGCTATAACATGTCTTAATCCTATCAGACTATTCTTGTCTAACTTCTGGATTACTTAACAATTTATGGTTAACCTTGGACTTCCCGAGGTCTACCCTATGAGGGGCTCGCGACGGTACTAGGAACTATGATGAGCTGAAGTCCATCATTCCCTTTCTCAAAGCACTTAGTAATGTTATGTTACCCTTAACCAAACTCACTCCTAGGGTTACTAAGTGTGTAACCTGTTCAAAACAACAACTGTTGAAAACACTAATTTTCCAAAATTGCTAAATGCAGACCATATGATCTTGTATGTGTATATGAATAGGAATCCTCAATATACTTGACTGTAGGACTTAAGATTATTTCTTGAGACCTATCATGACATTTTAGACCTAATTCAAAAGATTTATAATTGTCCTAAAATAATCAGCAATTATTATAATATTCCCAAATTATTGCTACATGTGATTTTGAATATGAAGTATCACTTACAAGGGTCCAAATAGTACCAAATAATTTTCAAAAGGTCACAATGATAAATAAAAGGTCTGGACAAAATTTCACATTATTCCAATAATATTTGATATTTAATTTCTAATTACAAAAATCTGATCCACTAGGTCATGTTACACATGAAGTACTATAAATATTCATCAAATAATTTTAGAAAATTACTGGAGGTCACAAATGGTAAAAAAATTATTTAGTTCAGAAATGTATAATTTTATAATATAATTTGAGCACAATTATCTCAATAATATAGAAGGAGCAAAAATGGTAATTATAATTGCAACCTTAAGATTCTGACTTTCAAAAATTTCAATTAATTTATCTAGTGTGTATCATACTAAATCATTGATATTGGCAATGTTTCATAATTTTGCAACTATTTTAGTCACCATAATTTCATTAATACACATGAGTAACAAAATACTAATTAATTCATTTTTTTAAAGTTTGGCGGTTTGTATTTCTAGTCGGGCAGCTAGTTGTTCGGGCGGTCTGGCAGTTTTGCCCAGGTGGTCTGGTTGTCTGGTAACTTGTCTAAGCATATGCGGTCTGATGGTTAGCATCAACTGCGGTTTGGTTGTTTGTCGTGGCAGCAGTCTGATAGTTAGCTACAACTGCGGTCACGGGCGGATTTATATTAAGGCCAGGGGGGCACGTGCCCCCCCTGAAATTAAAAATATTAGGTGTTATTACTTATTAAAATATCGGGCCTATCCATCTTGCCGCACGAAAGTTCCGAAACCAGAGAAAAAGAAAAGCCCTAGCCTCCCTGGCTCCCTGGCTAATCCCGCGGCTTATCGAGTTGTCGTCCCTGCCTCCCTGGCTCCCTGCTAATCCCTCCGGCGGCCGGCCGCTGCTATCCTGCAGGTTGGTTGCTTGTGGAGTTGCGGACCTGCGGTCCTTTCCGTCGTTCCGATCCCACCCAGTCTCCAGATCTGCGAAGCTCTGGTCTGCGAAGCTCTGGCCCAGTCTTTACTCTCCAGATCTGCGAATCTCTGGCCGATCCCGCATTCACGCAATCACGCCGCCTTCCTGCTCAAGTCTCCTATCTCCAGATCCGCGAATCGCGATTGCGAAGCTGCGGCGTTCTCAATTTCTCATTTTGCAAGGTAACTACTCTTTCCTAGCTAGGGATTTGTAGATGCTTCTCATTTTGCGGCGTTCTTATTTTGCATAAGAAGAAACTTTTGTTCTATAATCAAATAATTCAAATGTCTTTCTAGTTTCTACTCATTTCTTATGTTTGTATGCGAATACCATTACTTCATCAGTTCATCTTTTTTCCATGGCCAACAAGTGTGTCTTGCATATTAAAGCAAATATCAATTCCAATAAAAGAGTCAGATCTATTGGATCAGATTGGAAGAATGGCAATATCTAATCACATGGATGATGGATTACACCCAATAGGATCTGAACCCTAATCACATGAAATTTCATCAACATAGATTTTCTGTAACACATGTCTTGACTCACCAATCACCATGGGCTCCTTCTATTGTAGACAAAGCGTCACACTTGCAATTGTGTTTACTAGGACAGTAGGACACAAGTCATCCTACAAACATCATGACATAACCCTATTTTGATCTATAAGAATTAATATCTCTTTGCCATATCCGTATTTATAGATCCAAACAACTTTACCTCATGAGTTCTAAAGGAAAGGCTCCAACTGAAAGGCTCCAACTTTCTGTTCTAGGCCCAGAGAGATATATGCTAATAGAACCAATTGTGAAAGCCATGTCAATATAGTTGTGGTTCAAAATCATTATGAAGGAAAGTTCATTATGAAGGAAAATTCATAATGGTCTCAAGGCACTCATTATGAAGGAAAATTCATCAGCATATTATATTCATTGTTTTGCTCACCAGCTTTAGCTTGCACTAGTCGCCGTTGCAAAAAATCATGTTCTAGTTGCTTGGTTTTTTGATTTAACCACCACTGCTACTACGATTATTACTGCTTCATGTAAACGACAAGAACTTTTTCGAGAATCTCAAGCACATAAAATTTTCGAATGTTTACAAAAAGGAGAGATAATTGGCGGAACAGGTCAAAATCAGGAAAGAAATCTTATTATAGCAGGTCATACAAGGTGGGGTTCCCATTATAGCTCATTGATTAATATGATTGTGCTATTTTCATCTGTTATTGATGTTCTCGAGTTGGTTGAAAAAGACCAACATACAAGTTCAGAACAGAAAGCAGCAACATTTGCATTATTAGATTCTTTACAAACTTTTGATTATGCTTTCATTTTATATCTACTGAGAGATATTCTGGAAATAACCAATATTTTATCACAAGCTTTGCAACGTAAAGAACAAGATATTGTTAATGCAATAAATTTAGTCAGAATATCAAAACAAAGGCTGCAAGATATGCGAGATAATGGATGGGAAAAACTGATTAAAGAAGTTTCTTTGTTTTGTGATAATTATAAAATTAATATTCCTTTGATGGAAAATATGTATGTGGCACGAGGACGATCACGACGACGAGCTCATGAGATGACAAATTTACATTATTATCGAGCTGAGATTTTTTATACTGTCATAGATTTTCAACTTCAGGAACTCAACAACAGGTTTACAGAGACGAATACAGAATTACTTCTTTGCATTGCATGTTTAAATCCAACCAACACATTTTCATGTTTCGATAAACAAAAGCTGAAACGTCTGGCAGAGTTTTATCCATCAGATTTTTCCATTTTGGATAATATGGAACTTGATAGCCAATTGGAAACATTTATTATTGATGTAAAATCTGACATTGATTTTGGACATTTAAATGGAATTGGCGATCTCGCAAGGAAAATGGTAGAAAAAAAGAAGGATATTTTATATCCATTGGTATATTTACTCGTGAAGTTAGCATTGGTTTTACCAGTTGCAACAGCTACAGTAGAAAGAGCATTTTCAGCAATGAACATTGTCAAAAATCGTCTACGCAATCGAATGGGAGATTCTTTAATGAATGACTGTTTGATTACATATATAGAGAAAGATGTATTTGTAAATATTGAAAAAGAAACAATCATTCAGAGGTTTCAAAAAATGAAAAACAGACGAGGACAACTATAGAAATAGGTATGCTTACAAATTACAGTCATTTATTTTATAAATAAATTGTTTCTATAAATTTCCAATATATTTACTATTTTTTATAATGTTATGCAGGAGACAATAATATCACCGGAAATTTCATGTTTTCTTGGAAAAGTGTGCGGTCAATCTTATGTTTTGAAGTGTTCTTATGTTTTGAAGAGTCGACGAGAATAACTATAATGATTGGTATTTTCTTTGCACTCATTATTACTTTAAATTTTATGTTTTAAATTGTATTTCGTATTAGGGCATCTTTTTAGTTTTCATTAAAATTTTGTGCCTCCCCTAAAAATATGTTTTTGCTCCGTCACTGACTGCGGTCTAGAGGCAACCCACAGTTGCGGTCTTGCAGTTTTTCCTGGCGGTCTGATGGCTACATACAATAGCAGTATGGTAACTTGCCGCAGTTGCTGTCTGATGGCTTGCCGCAATAGAGGTCTGATTAGCCGTAACTGCGGTCTGGTGGCAACCCGCAGTTGCGGTCTGGAAGCCTGCACCTACGGTCTGACGGTCTTCACTGGAGGTCTAGCAGCTTTCTTCCTCTATTGCTTCTGGGTGATCTCAGTTGTTTTATATAGTGTGTGGTTTGACCTTGTCAAACCGCATAGGCCGCGCGACTTGTATTTAGTCCCGCATTGTTTGTTGTATTTTCTCATCTCCCGCATTTTCTATAAATAAGGGGGCATACCTATGTAATAATTATCTTTTTGAAGCAATACAATTTGCGGTTTATTTACTTCTTGGCCGTTTTCTCGCTCATTTTTCACATGGTATCAGAGCGAATCGATCATTTGCTCCAATCAGATTGTGGTTTGTTTTTTAAACTACATCGACTTCTTTCAATTTGTTTTCTGCGTTAGCTTCTTCCTGTTCACTTCCCACCCTTCCCTCCCTTACTTGTCGCTCTCCCGTGCTTTCTTCTTTGCGTGTGTTTTGTTCACGCGGCTTCCTTTGCTTAGTCGCATTTCGTTGACGTTTCTCAGCTGTTCGCTGCTTCTTCTCATCTCTGTTGCGGGTTCCGTATTTTGGTCGCGACATTTTCCTTGCCGCTGGTGTGTTGTCATCGTGACTGTGCGTACTCATTCTCTTCTCTCTTTATTTCTTCTTCTTCTTCTTTACGGCTTCTTTTCTTGTCATTGCAGCTTCTCTAACCGTTGCAGGCTCCATATCTTGGTCGCGACCTCTTTTCTTGCCACTAGTGTGGTATCACCGTGACCGTGCGGTCTTCCCGCGCGATTTGTTCGCTACTTGGTCGATGCGACTTCTCATTCCTCATACGGGTTGATTTCTTTTCTCTCGCGGTCTCTTCTTGGTTTGCTCCTCTTGGTGTCTGGTTCTCTCCGGCTTCTTTTCAAACCGTATGGTTTGATTCTCTGCCTCTTTCTTTCTTTTGGTCACTGGCTTTCTGCGACTTGTTTGTCGTCCTTTTCGGTTTGGCTTCTTTTGACAGCTTGTTTCTAACCGTGCGGTTAAATTTTCTTCCTTCTGGTTTCTATTTTCTTTGAGATGGTTTCTCTTCTCTCCTCTACAGCTCGTGTTCTTGTGGTCTCCTCTGATAAGTGGCTTATTGACTCTGGTGCCACTTATCACATGACTGACAACTCTCGTTTGTTCTCCTCTTTGCTTGAACAGAACAGGTTGTCTCCTGCTGTTATTGCAGATGAGACTTCTGCTCCTGTGCATGGTGTTGACACTCTACGTCTCTCTCCATTTGTTGCTGCTTGAGGACACTCTCTATGTCCCTACTTTCCCATGCAATTTACTCTCTATTCATGCTCTTTGTACTCAGTTAAATTGCACGGTTACTTTTACGGACACCACTTGTTCTTTCTCTGATTCTGTCTCCAAAGCTACGATTATTACTGGGACTGCCAGTGGTGACCTCTTCTATCTTGACCATGATATTACTCTTTCTGCTTCTTCATCTCTTCAGGAATGATATCATCGTCTTAGTCTTCCTCCTTCTCGCCTCATTCATCAACTTTTCTCAGACCTTCCTTCAAGGGATTTTCCTTTGAATTGTGAAACCTGTCAGCTTGGCAAACATCATCGCTCTTCTTTCCCAGCATGAATGGGACGTAGTTCTTCGCATCATTTTGAACTAGTTCACTCTGACATCTGGTGTCCTGCTCCTACTGCTACTATTGGTAGAGGTAGCTTATACTTTGTAAGTTTCATTGATGATTTCTCACGGTGTACTTGGCTGTATCTTTTGAAAGATCATTCTGAACTTTATATTATGTTTACCGCCTTTTATAATAAGATCTTGACACGGTTTAAGGTGTCTATTAAAGTTCTTAATACTGATAATGCCAAGGAATATATCAACCGATAATTTTCTAATTTTGTGTGAACCATGGTTTGCTTCATCAAACTTCTTGCCCCTATACCTCTCAATAGAATGGCATTGCAAAACGCAAAAATTGCTATCTCTTAAATGTTGCTCGCAGTCTTCTATTACAAATGAATGTTTCTAGGTCTTATTGGGGTCATGCTGTTCTTCTCTCCAGCTATCTTATTAATCAGATACCCTCATATGTTCTTCAGGGCCAGACTTCATTTTCTATTTTGTATCCTGGGGTCGAGTCGTTTCCTTTATCTCTTAAAATTTTTGGATGTACGACATTTGTTCACATACTTTCTTTTGGTCATGACAAACTTTCTCCCCGTTCTGTTAAATACATATTACTTGGTTATTGTCTGACTAAAAAGGGATATCGTTGTTTTGATCCTATTTTGCGCAAACATTATGTGTCTGCTGATGTTACCTTTTTTGGAGATACACCGTATTTTTCTCCTGCTTCTTCTCTCTTGCCTTCTGATACTTCTTCAATGCCTATTATCTCAGCACCTCTGCCAGAACCAGCTATTTCCACAACTGTTCCTGTTGCGCTGTATCTTTCTCTCGAGACAGATTCTTTGCCCTTGGAGCCTTTTGTACCTATTGTCAGGCCTCTTCTTTCTTCTGGCAGTGAATTGCCTCCTTCGGGCAAGATTGATCTTGATCTTCCCATTGCCTTGCGGAAGGGTGTTCGACAATGCACTAAGCATCATATTGATGTGGTTGTCTCTTATGCTCAACTTTCCCCAGATGGCAAGCGTTTTGCTCTTGCTATCTCTTTGATAGTTTTACTTTCATGACTACCTAAACACCTAGAGGGGGGGTGAATAGGTTCTAATGCTTGTTTTCACTTTAGGCAGAATATAACTACTGAATATACACACACAGCACAGCAATCACAGAAATTCACACATCACAGATTGCACACAGTTTTATAGTGGTTCCCCAAGATCTGGGTACATCCACTTCCCCCTTCACCTATCTAGCAGTGTGCTAGATTCGGCCAAACTTCCTTCCTTAACTCAGATCCACAGATCCTACAGCTCAGAACCTGGAAAGGTTCCTACAACTCAGAACCTGGAAAGGTTCCTACAACTCAGAATGATACCACACTCCTACAGCTCAGGCAATTCAGCCCTACCTCAGTCTTTATTCAAGACCTACAACTCAGAGATTTTTCTCTCCTACATTCAGCCTTTATAAATTAGGCTTACAACTCAAATCTATCAAAAGATCCTACAGAATTTAGAAAAGAGTTTTATAGAATCTTGCCCTTGTTGAGAGAGAAAGGACAAGACAGCACCTGATCAGCTGATGGATGAAATCAACTGAATCTTAGCTTTCTTCAAAGCTTCTTGAATCTGAACTAGCTGAGTTGATTTCCAAACAGCTTCTTGAGAAACCTGTAACAGCTTCCTTCTTGATCTTCAAACGGCTGGATCCCTCTCTATCCAATCCCTTTGAAAATTCTTCAAAATTCTAGGACGAATTCTCCTTAGACTGATCCTGAGAGGTTGAGCCCTTCAGAATGTCTTCTTAGATCTTCTGATGAAGATCTTCTTCAGTGCCTTGCACTTTCTTGATTTGATTCCTTAATCAGTTTTTATGTGTGTTGCTTCTCAATCCCAAAAACAAAATTCTCTTCTCTACTTCTGAATCTGTCTATTTATAGACCTTCTTTTTGGTGACCGGCTGATCAGGTTTCTAACTGTCTTCTGACAAGTCTGATAGCTTCAGTTAACCTGTTGTAACCCACAGCTGTCAAGTCTTCAAACAGATCTTGTGTCTTTGTCTTGGACAGCAAAGTGTCGAGACTGTCTGTCAGAAAGTGTCGAGACCATCTGTCTATATGTGTCGACACAAGTAACTTCGGTGTCGACACTGCCTCTGGTGGAGTCGACAAGTTTGCCTTTAAGTCGACTCAGCTTCTGCATACTACAACTTGAGAATGAGTCGACACTGAGTATTTGTGTCGACTCAAACACTTCATCATTCTTCAGCAAATGACTTGGTCTAGACTTGGCAATGTGTCAACACAAGTCATGTGTGTCGACACAGTTGATGTAGATTCAGAACATAGTATGTGTCGACACTGCCTTCAGGTGTCGACATAGCTTTTGTCGACTCTGCCTATATGTGTCGACTCAGTCTTCTGGTGTCGACACAAATATTGTCGACTCTGCCTCTGTGTGTCGATACAGCCTCCTGGTGTCGACACAGTTGATGTCAACTATAATCTTGTGTGTGTCGACACTTCCTCCCGGTGTCGACACAGTTGATGTCGACTCATTTTCTCTGTGTCGACACAGCCTTCTTCAAGTGTCGACACAATCTTCCTGAAGTGTCGACACATCTTCTTCTGGCATCGACACATGGACTTAGAAATTTTTCCATACTTTTAACCTGCACATATTCAACTTTAACAACATCAAATACACCTTGATGTATATCATTATGCTAAATTAGGCTTCTTCAAATCAGGTACACATTTTCCAATGTACCCAACAATCTCCCCCTATTTGGAGAAGTCATAACCCATATTAGCTAATGATATACACCACTTATGATAAACGAAAATGATGAAGATGTATATAAGCTTAATATTACAGAAAATATTAACAATCAAAACATTTGCACAGATCATCACAGAGATAAAAGCATATACACAAAAATACTTAAAGAGCAGGATTTGTGTATTATATCAAAATGGTTGTTTACAAAATGTTTAACACTGAATGTTTCACATTACACATTTTTAAACTAAGACTAAGACATCTTAGACTAAGACAGATCAGGCTCCTTTATAACAATCCCTCTTCCAGGTTGTACTTGTGCCTACACAGAAGGTTCAGTTTCTTCCATGGTCTTTTTGCCTTTAAGATCAGCCTTCTCCTGAGCCTCAGTCTTCAGTCTTTGTCTCTCAAAATAGTGATACGACTTGGGAAAGTATTTGCTAGGCTCCACAGCATCAAGAGGTAGCTTTCCCATCTTAGCTTTCCTTCTATATTGAACAATAGCCTCCTGTCTAGCTTCATGCTTCTGCCATTCTTGTTCATTGTACCACTTGCCCCTTTCATGGACTTGATCTTTTACAGCTTTCCAGGCAGTTAGTATGATGTTTCTAGAGGTAGGGCTCCACTGTTCAAAATCAGGTTTGAGTTCAGCTTGCTCCCTAAATCTCTTCTTTGACAGTTGAGCCTCTTGCTGAGCCTTGATTGCAGCTTTAGGCATGTCTACTTTTCCAAGTATAATATTTGAAACCTCCTCTGGAGGACTATACATAGTTTGCACCATCTGATGAATGCCCTCAAAATCTGCAGGGGGGGTATATTACATGAGCAACCTCTGGTTGGTTACCTTCAAGTAGACCTTGAGGTTGTACTCCTGACTCTGCCATATTATCATCATCACAAAGGGGTGGATATCCCAATGTGGCTCTGACACTGTTAGTGACCCACTTGGCATGTTCTGAGCCCGCAGAAATAAGTACCCTCTCCCCGTTTAATACTTCTCTTGCTACATGATCTCTGAGATCTTCCTTTTGAAACCTGATCTGATCATCTAGATAATTAATGCCATCTTTGAAGAAGGGTTTCAACTTGTTAAGTTTTGCAGTAATGTCCTTCTGGGAAGTGGTTATGACTGACTGAACTGAGTCTAAAGCAGTTTGGAACTTAGTTTCATATGCTAGCATTTCAGCTGTCCTAGCTTCAGTCAATTTAGACATGGTTGCTTGAAATTGAGCAAGAATATCTGAGTTGGCAGTTGTCAGATTGTCATTTAGCCGTTTCTGATTTTCAAGAATGTATCCTTGATTAATAAATTGAGCATCTATTTCTTTCTTCATTTTCCCTTGTTGTTGGGCCAGATATACAACAGCATGTGCCCCTTTTGTAAAACAATCAGTCATTTCTCTTTTATGTTGATTGACTTCAAATCTTATAGACTTTATATCTTGAGCCAGATCAAACTGAAGATTTTTATGACTTTCATCAACATATTTCTCCAAGACTAATCTCTGATTATCTAGCTTCACCTACAAAATCGACCATGAACTTGTTGTAATTAAAATCAGATGGAGATTAGTGAGTTGAGCCTGCTTGTAGCTATGGCTTCTTCTTCTGAAGACCATGAGCTTCCTTTTCTTTGCCACTCTGGCTTTTTCAGACTCAGATCCTGAAGAGCTTTTAACCTGAACTCTTTCATGAGGAGAAGGAGGAATATCTGTCTCAGTGACATGTTGACCTTTGTCAACAATCACTTGCTCCCCCTCAATTCGAGCTCCTTCTCAATTTCTTGCTCCTCCTCAACTCTATCAGTAGCAATTTCATCATCAGGAAACAACTCATCTAGAGTGAATTCCTTTTGTGCCTGAGCAGAAGATGATTCATCTAGGCCAGCAGTGTTCAAATATTTTGATAAATCTATTTGTTCTTCCTCTTGCACTTGTTCAGAAATCTGCTCCCCCTACACATGTTCAGTGTTAGAAATGTCCTGGGCAGGAGAATAAACTTGCTCCCCCTGCACCTGTGCAGGTAAAGATTCATCCTGGACTTGAGTAGACTCAGGCTGATCTTCAGCCTGCTCTCTCACTTGATCTCCTGGAAGTTGTTCAGTACTTTGATCATGACCTGGGGATTTCTCTGGTGTGTCCTGCCTGTCCACATCAGGCACCTCTTTGGACAGAACTCTATCCCATCTTGAGAATAATCTCATGTCCATTTTTATCATGTGATTGATCTTAGTCCCAGGAATTTGTTGCATGACCTCTGGGATGAGTCCAGCCAGATATAGACTCAAAATCCTAGCCAGATTTGGCTTCTTAAGTCCTTCCTTGATTTTATCAAACACAACTGCTGACCAGTCTGTGTTAACCCTGAAGATTATCCTTGTCATGAGGTTAAACATTGAGGCCGAAATCCTATCATGGCCGCCAGGTTTATACAAAATCACCTTCCCAACCACTTCAGATAGAAATTTGCCTTGTGGATTCATTCCTTTTCTGTTGATGGCTGCTCCAATCTTGACGGTTGGATCCAATCCACACCATTGAAGAGCCTCCCTTGTCTTAGAGGCTGGGACCTCTTCTACATTCTCAATGCTTGGTAATTGAAGAATCTTTCTTAAACTCCGTAGAGTAAGTTTCACCTTGGTTCCATAAACTATGGATTTGATCTTGAGTCCAGAAGAATCCACTGATGCTGAAGTGTAAAATTCAAGTACCTCCTTCTTCCAGATCTTGGTGGGTGCAGAAACTAGATATTCCAATCCATTATCAGCAAGATAAGATATCACCTATTTTATTTCAGGCGAGGCATTGTCGAACGCAGCCCTAACCAGCTTATATCCCTCATTGACGTTATCCTCAACCTTTGGCGCCATTGGAAAGATGAGAAAACTGGAGAGAAGAGAAGAGAGAGAATGTTGACATAGGGTTTTAGTCTCGAAAACCTTGTGAGCGTGTCGACAGAATACGTTCTTGACCTATTTATACCCTCTAATGAAAGAAGGTCAAAAGTCGGGCAAAAACAGACTAAATGTGTCGACACAGATGAAATGTGTCGACACAAACTTCTACTGTCTCGACATCAATGTTGACTACTGTGTGTCGACACCAATTGAGGATATGTCGACACAAGAGAGACATAGTAGAGCATCAGAAATTCTGTGTCGACTCTTAGTACAAGTATCGACACAAAATCTGTAAGTGTCGACACCATTATTCTGGTGAAGTCGACACTACATTTCTGGATTAGTCGACTATTTGACCCTTAAGTGTCGACACAAATTCTCTGTGTCGACACTAATTCTCTGACAAGTCGACATAACAAAACTGAGTCGACACTTTATCACTGAAAGTGTCGACACCATTTTACTTAGCCAATTTCTGTTTGTTGATATACTAATCAATGGTCAGCATTCCTAATTCAATTTTAAATTTATTGAATTTTGTTTCATCCAGTGGCTTAGTAAATACATCTGCAATTTGATAATCTGTTTTAACAAATTCCAATGAGATGTCTTCTCTTTCTACATGCTCTCTAAGAAAATGGTATTTTATTTCTATATGCTTAGTTCTACTATGAGAAACAGGATTGTTAGCAATAGAAATAGCACTCTTAGAATCACACAATAAAGGTGTTCTACTTACTTGAATACCATAGTCCTTTAACTGATGCTGAATCCACAATAGTTGTGCACAGCAACTTCCAGCAGCAACATATTCAGACTCAGCTGTGGATATTGCCACACTGGTCTCTTCTTACTGCTCCATGATATCAGTCTTCCTCCCAAGAATTGGCAAGTACCTGTAGTACTCTTTCTATCCTCTCTACAGCCTGCAAAATCTGCATCTGAATAACCTATTAGTAGAAAATCTCCATTCCTAGGGTACCAAAGGCCTAGATTAGGTGTGCCCTTTAAATATCTCAAAATTCTTTTAACAGCAGTGTAATGAGATTCTTTAGGGCATGCCTGGTACCTAGCACATACGCATGTAGCATACATAATATCTGGTTTACTAGCTGTGAGATATAATAGAGAACCAACTATTCCTCTATACAAAGACTCATCTACAGGCTTACCTGTATCATCTTTACATATAGGCATATTTGTTCCCATAGGAGTTTTCATGGTAGAGGAAGATTCCATACCATATTTCTTTATCAACTCTTTGGTGAACTTAGATTGGGATATGGACAAGCCATCATCAGTCTATCTTACTTGGAGTCCGAAGAAGAACTTAAGTTCCCCCATACTACTCATTTCAAACTTCCCTTGCATAAGTTTGGCAAACTTCTTGCAGAGGTTGTTCTCTGTAGACCCAAAAATTATGTCATCTATATAGATCTGAACTAAGATGATCTTACCTTTAGACTCCCTAAGGAATAGAGTCTTGTCTATTTTGCCTCTTGAGAATTTGTTCTCAATAAGGAAAGTAGACAGGGTGTCATACCAAGCCCTTGGGGCTTGCTTTAACCCATATAAAGCTTTCCTAAGTCTAAAAACATAATCAGGTTTAAGAGAGTCTACAAAACCTGATGGCTGTTCCACATAGACTTCTTCTTTTAGATCTCCATTCAGAAATGCTGATTTCACATCCATTTGGTATACCTTGAATCCTTGGTATGCAGCATAGGCAAGAAACATCCTGATTGCCTCCAGTCTTGCTACTGGGGAAAATGTCTGATCAAAATCTATTCCCTCTTCCTACCTATATCCTTTAGCAACCAGTCTTGCTTTGTTCTTTACTATTACTCCACTCTCATCCAACTTGTTCCTAAATATCCACTTTGTTCCAATGATGTTATGGTCTTTTGGTTTAGGAACAAGCTCCCAGACTCTGCACCTTCTGAATTGATTAAGCTCCTCTTACATAGCATTAATCCAATGTTGGTCTTGGATGGCTTCTTCAAATTTCTTAGGCTCCATTTGAGATAGGAAACTTGAGTGTAGGACTGTGCTCAGATTTCTGCTTCTAGTCTGCACTCCTTGACTTGGATCACCTATTATTTGATTAGCTGGATGATCTTTTAGATGTCTTATGGCAGGAGGTAGATTTCCTTCAGGTTGAACATCTCCAGCTCCTTCATTATGCTGTACTCCTTGGTTGTCATCAGCTTCTATAGAGTTTTGTACTCCCCCTGGACAGTAGCCTTCATTTTCCACTACTTCATCTGCATTTGATGCTTCTGCAATGGAAAGCTTGTCCATCCTTTTGCTTATACCTATTGGACTGTATGAACTACAAGGCAACTCACAGTTGATTAATCTTGATTCATCAAACACAACATGTATAGATTCTTCTACAACTTGAGTAGTCAAGTTGAAGACTCTATAGGCCTTACTATTTATGCTGTACCCAACAAATATCCCTTCTTGGGATTTGGCAGCAAACTTAGTTAGATATGACTTGCCATTGTTAAGTATATAGCACTTGCAACCAAAGATCCTAAAGTAGGATAGATTTGGTTTTCTACCTTTCATAATTTCATAGGGAGTCTTTTTGTGGCACTTGGTGATAGAAGCCCTATTGATCACATGACATGCAGTGTTTACTGCCTCAGCCCAGAAATATTTTGGAAGAGAGGTGTCACTCAATAGAGTTCTACCAGCTTCAATCAATGTCCTATTCTTTCTTTCAGTAATACCATTTTGCTGAGGTGTTCTAGGTGAGGAGAACTCTTGAAAAATCCCAAAGTCTTCACATAATTTTGTCATACTTTCAGATTGAAATTCAGTGCCATGGTCACTTCTGATTTTGACCACTGTACTGTTTAGTTCATTCTGAATTTGTTTCACAAAACTAAGTAAGACACTTGGGGTTTCTGATTTTTGTCTCAGAAAGAACACTCATGTATATCTAGAATAGTCATCTATAACCACAAAAGTGTAGACCTTCCTACCTAGATTATGAACTGGCATAGGACCAAAAAGATCCATATGTAAGAGGTATAAGCACCTCACAGAATCCTTGTTTTCAAGACTATGAAAGGAGGATTTTGTCTGCTTGCCCTTTTGACAAGCTGAACATATCCCTTCCTTTATACACTTAACTTGAGGACCATTCCTTACTAACTCTTTGCTGAAGAGTTGGCCAATTGTCTTGTAGTTAAGATGAGCTAACCTCTTGTGCCACTTGACACAATGAGATGCATTATCATCAGCCACAAAACAGATGGGAGAAGCCTTATTCTCACATACAAAATTAAGACAATAAACATTTCTCTTTCTATACCCAGTCAATATGATCTTTTGATCACTTGACCTTTTGATATGACATCCATCCTTAACAAATGAAATGTCATATCCAAGATCACTCGGCTGACTTATGCTAATCAAATTATGTTTCAAACCTTTTACATAAGCCACTTGGGTGATGGTAATTTGGTTTGAAGAAATATTACTAAACCCTTTGATGATTCCTCTTTTAGATCCACTAAAGATTACTTTAGGTCCATCTTTGACAGATGTGTACTCTTTCAGCAGCCCCTTTGTTCCAGTCATGTGCCTGTAACATCCACTATCCAAGTACCATATAGGGGCATGGCAACTTGGACTTTCCTACAATACAGAATTACTTTCCCTTAGAACCCAAGTAAGTCTTGGGTCCTTGGTTCAGGTTAGCACCATTCATATTAAGACTACCAGCAGCTCTTCTAACTGGTAGACTATTGTTCTTCCTTACATTTGTGTTATGCCAGCAGTCTAAGGCAAAATGGCTTCTCTTGCCACAACACCAACATTCAAACTTGTTGTATCTAGGTCTTGATACACCCTTGACAGAAGAATTTCTGTCCAGTGCTGGTGCTGCTGCAGCTTCACCCACAGATTTCTTATAACCATGGGGTTTATGAACATGGGTAGACCTATTGGCATTTACACCCTTGTTTATCTGAACATTAGTCTTAATATGACCATGAATATTCTCAAGATCATATTTGTTAGAAGGCACTTGCACCTTTCTAAACTTAACTGGGACTGAAAGGTTTAGAGGCTGGACAGGAGCTTTGCCTTTTCTTTTGAATTGGGTAGACCTGGGGTAACCTTTGAAGCCTAATCCTGCCTTACCCTTTTGAGCCACAAACTCATCTATTAAAGGTAAGACAGATTTTTGGCTTAGAGTAACTAGCCACTAAATCTTTTTCTATTCTTAGTCTGGCCTCCAGACTCTTAATTTGATCATTGTTATATTTGATTGTGCCCATCTGAATATAGGTTATATTTTTCAGTTTGGCAATCTCATTTAACTTTTGATCCATTACTTTTTCAAACTCAGTTGCAGCCAACTTAAGATCAGCAATTTCCTGAGCCTGAGTTTTGACTAGGTTCTTGCTTTTCTTAAGAGCCTGCAACAAGTCCCTATATTCATCCATCAACTGATGAATATCACCTTCAGATTCAGATCTATTCACATTACTTGATGTAGATGAATCTGACTCTGAACCAGTACTAAAATCAGAAGAACTAGAACCCTTTTGTACCTTACTAGGACCAGGCTGATCCTGGCATTGGTTATCTTCTAACTCAGCCATCAGACCCATGCATTCCTTGTCTTCTTGATCATGAATGGAATCCATTAGTTGCAGAAATTCTTCTTCTTCATTGGCTGCATACAACCATATGTATGCTTCTGCTTCAGATTCTGACTCTGATGAGGACTGATCTGTAAGGCTCTTTTCCTTCTTTGCAACAAAGGATTTCTCCTTCTTGCCCTTGTGTTGAGTCCTTTTTCTGTCTACTTACTCCTATCTCTTTTCAGGACATTCAGCTACCATATGTCCAGTCTTATTGCAGCAATAACAAACAATCTTAGAAGTTATGGCTTTGCTGGGCTTAGTTCTGTTTCTCTCATTTCTTGAGGATTTTCTCTTCTGATAGTACTCATCTACTGGCTGTGAAGTGGAGGGTCTGGACTTCCACTGCTTCTTTTTCAAGAACTTTTGAAACTGTCTTGTAAAAGCAGCAAAATCTGTATCTGAATCACTACTTTCTGAAACCTGATTGTCTGAATTTTCAGAATTAACTTCTGCAACTTCCTTAGGAGGAGATGGAGATATCCTCCTATACTTTCTAGTGGCTTCTACCTTGAAGGCCACTGACTTGTCTCTATGCTCTCCTTTTGAATTCTTTTCTTCCTCCTTCCTAACCATTAGTTGCATTTCATAAGATAGCAACTTTCCAAACAAGGTTGGAGGAGAAATCTCTGCCAGTTTAGCCACTTCTCTTATGACACAAATCTTGGTGTCCCAGTCCTTTGTCAAGGACCTTAGGAATTTGTCATTCAGTTCATAGGTACTGAAGATCCTACCATAGGACATCAATTCATTTACTATTCTGTAGAATTTCTTATAACATTCAGTTATGCTATCAGACTTCCCTTGTCTGAAACTCTCATACTCTTGGTTGAGCATAGACTTCCTATCCTGTCTAACTTCTTCAGAACCCTCCATGTAGACAATCAAGGTGTCCCACATTTCCTTGGAGGTTTTACAGTGAATCGGATTTTGGAATGTAGAATCATCTATGGCACTCACTATTATATTCTGAGCTCTCTTATCCATAGTTGCCAATATGATTTCATCCTTGGTCATTTCAGAATAACTCTTTGGAGTTTGAATATTTGTATCAAGTACTGATACCTTCATTGGAATGAAGGGGCCTTCCTGTACTGTAATGTAAATTCTTGGGTCTGAGGCCTCCATAAACAGCCTAACCCTTTCCTTCCAAATTCCAAAGATCTCTTTTCTGCAGATGGGTAGCTTCATCGATCCCAACTCCTTGTGATTCTCACTTGAACCCATTTTCTTGATTCTTGATTCTGCCTTTAGATCTAACTCAGACTGTTAAGTCTTTCTTTGAGTAACCTCTCTCTGATACCACTTGATAGTTTTACTTTCAAGACTACCTAAACACCTAGAGGGGGGGGGAATAGGTTTTAATGCTTGTTTTCACTTTAGGCAGAATATAACTACTGAATATATACACACAACACAGCAATCACAGAAATTCACACATCACAGATTGCACACAGTTTTATAGTGGTTCCCCAAGATCTGGGTACATACACTTTCCCCCTTCACCTATCTAGCAGTGTGCTAGATTCGGCCAAACTTCCTTCCTTAACTCAGATCCACAGATCTTACAGCTCAGAACCTGGAAAGGTTCCTACAACTCAGAACCTGGAAAGGTTCCTACAACTCAGAACCTGGAAAGGTTCCTATAACTCAGAATGATACCACACTCCTACAGCTCAGGCAATTCAGCCCTACCTCAGTCTTTATTCAAGACCTACAACTCAGAGATTTTCTCTCCTACACTCAGCCTTTATAAATTAGGCTTACAACTCAGATCTATCAAAAGATCCTACAAAATTTAGAAAAGAGTTTTATAGAATCTTGCCCTTGTTGAGAGAGAAAGGACAAGACAGCACCTGATCAGCTGATGGATGAAATCAATTGAATCTTAGCTTTCTTCAAAGCTTCTTGAATCTGAACTAGCTGAGTTGATTTCCAAACAGCTTCTTGAGAAACCTGTAACAGCTTCCTTCTTGATCTTCAAACGGCTGGATCCCTCTCTATCCAATCCCTTTGAAAATTCTTCAAAATTCTAGGACGAATTCTCCTTAGACTGATCCTGAGAGGTTGAGCCCTTCAGAATATCTTCTTAGATCTTCTGATGAAGATCTTCTTCAGCGCCTTGCACTTTCTTGATTTGATTCCTTAATCAGTTTTTATGTGTGTTGCTTCTCAATCCCAAAAACAAAATTCTCTTCTCTACTTCTGAATCTGTTTATTTATAGACCTTCTTTTTGGTGACCGGCTGATCAGGTTTCTAACTGTCTTCTGACAAGTCTGACAGCTTCAGTTAACCTGTTGTAACCCACAGCTGTCAAGTCTTCAAACAGATCTTGTGTCTTTGTCTTGGACAGCAAAGTGTCGAGACTGTCTGTCAGAAAGTGTCGAGACCATCTGTCTATATGTGTCGACACAAGTAACTTCGATGTCGACACTGCCTCTGGTGGAGTCAACAAGTTTGCCTTTAAGTCGACTCAGCTTCTGCATACTACAACTTGAGAATGAGTCGACACTGAGTATTTGTGTCGACTCAAACACTTCATCATTCTTCAGCAAATGACTTGGCAATGTGTCGACACAAGTCCTGTGTGTCGACACAGTTGATGTAGATTCAGAACATAGTATGTGTCGACACTGCCTTCAGGTGTCGACACAGCTTTTATCGACTCTGCCTATATGTGTCGACTCAGTCTTCTGGTGTCGACACAAATATTGTCGACTCTGCGTCTGTGTGTCGACACAGCCTCCTGGTGTCGACACAGTTGATGTCAACTATAATCTTGTGTGTGTCGACACTTCCTCCCGGTGTCGACACAGTTGATGTCGACTCATTTTCTCTGTGTCTACACAGCCTTCTTCAAGTGTCGACACAATCTTCCTGAAGTGTCGACACATCTTCTTCTGGTGTCGACACATGGACTTAGAAATTTTTCCATACTTTTAACCTGCACATATTCAACTTAAACAACATCAAATACACCTTGATGTATATCATTATGCTAAATTAGGCTTCTTCAAATCAGGTACACATTTTTCAATGTACCCAACACTCTTTTACTGTTATACCGGCTACGTATCAAGAAGCTCTTGTCATTCTTTAGTGGAAAGTCATTATGGATGAATAAATAAACACATTAACTGAGAGAGGTACTTAGACTCTTGTTCCTCCACCTCTGGGCATTGACGTGGTTGGCTGTCGGTGGGTCTTTGTTGTTAAGTATCTTCTATATGCTTTGGTTGATCGTTATAAGGCGAGGCTTGTGACAAAAGGTTTTACTCAGACGTATGGGGTAGATTTCTTTGATACTTTTTCTACTGTTGCTCGCATCAACACTATACACATTCTCTTCTTTGTGGTTGTTAATCGATATTGGGAGATGTCTCAGTTCGATGTGAAGAATGCCTTCCTTTATGGTGTTTTGCAAGAAGTGGTTTACTTGGAGCAACATCCTGGGTATGTTGCTCAGGGGGAGTCTCAGGTATGCAAGCTTCGGAAGGCAATTTATGGTCTAAAGCAGAGTCCACGAGCTTGGTTTGAAAATTTTAGTGGATTTGTTTCTCTTATTGGGTTCAGCCAAAGCTTTGTTGATCATTCCTTATTTACACACAAGACTACTAAAGGTCTTGTGGTTTTTGTTGTTTATATTGATGATATTCTTCTGACTGGTGATGATAAAAAAGGCATTGATCTAGCCAAACGACATCTTTGATAATATTTTGTTATTAAGGATATAGAACCTCTGAAGTACTTTCTGGGCATTGAGATTTCATGAAAGAGCAACTCGGTGGCTCTTTCACAGCGAAAGTATGCGCTAGATATCTTAAAGGAGACCGGTCTTCTTGGCAAAAAAACCTACTCGTTGCCCGATGGAGGTTGGAGATAATAAGGGGTGGACTGAAGATTCTCCTTTTCTTCTAGATTTCACCATGTACAAACATCTTGCAGACAAACTCATATATCTGACTGTAGACCAGATATCTGTTATGCGGTTGGAAAGGTCAGTCAGTTTATGTAGAATCCTAGAGAGTGTCATCTTCGATCTGCCATGAAAATTCTAGAGTATGTTAAAGGGTCTCCATGAAAGGGCTTGTTGTTTCAAAAGAATAATCATTTGAAAATTGAAGCATATTCTGATGCCAGCTATGCTGATAATAAAAAAGATAGAAAGTCTACATCAGTTTTTTGCATTTTTGTAGGAGGAAACCTTGTTAGCTGAAAAAACAAGAAGTAGACAGTGGTTTCAAGGTCAAGTGATGAAGCAGAGTATAGGAGCATGACTTCAACTACATGTGAGTTAAAATTGTTATGATCACTTATGCTGGACTTGGGAGAAGTCAATGATCATCCTCTTCCTATGTTCTATGATAACAAAGCCGTCATTTACATATCAAAGAATACTGTCTTTCATGAGAGGACAAAACACATTGAGGTTGATTGTCGTTTAATTAAGGAAGAGGTATTGAAGAATAAGATCTATACTTCCTTCGTCACTTCAGATAAAGAACTGGCAGAATTCTTCACGAAATCAGTTTCCGCTTCAGATGTTTGCAGCAAGCTGAGCATGTTTGATATATACGCTCCAGCTTGAGGGAGAGTGTTAAAGTTTGGCAATTTGTATTTCTAGTCAGACGGCTAGTTGTTCGGGCGGTCTGGTGGTTTGTCCAGGTGGTCTGGTTGTCTGGTGGGGTTGGTCTTGTCTAAGCAGATACGGTCTGACAACTGGTTAGCCACAACGGATGCGGTTTGGTGTAGAATTGTTAGTCGTAGTAGCAGTCTGACAGTTATCCGCAACTGCGGTCTGGAGGTAACCCACAGTTGCGGTCTGGCGATTTGTCCCGGCGGTTTGATGGCTACATACAATAGCGGTCTGGTGACTTGTCGCAGTTGCGGTCTGATGGCTTGCCGCAGCAGCGTTCTGATTAGCCGCAATTGTAGTCTGGTGATAACCCCACAGTTGCGGTCTGGCAGCCTGCACCTGCGGTCTGGCGGCTTTCCTCTGTTGCTTCTAGGTGATCTCAGTTGTTCTGTATAGTGTGCGATTTGACCTTGTCAAACCGTATAAGCTGCACGGCTTGTATTTAGTCCCACATTGTTTGTTGTATACTCTTATCTCCCCTATTTTCTATAAATAAGGGGCATACCTATGTAATAATTATCTTTTGGAGCAATAAAATTTGCGGTTTATTTACCTCTTGACCATTTTCTCGCTCATTTTTCACACATTTGCTAAGCAAATCAACTAAAAATATTTTAAAACTTCATGAGGAGGTGTACTTTCATAAAATAAGTGCATGTATAAAATTTCACTAGATTTGACCAAGCCAATCTTGTTAAATTCACAAGATATACCTTTTGGCTAATTGCACACCACATATCACAAGCCATAGCCTCATGCATTGGAATTAAACCCGCATGCAGAGATTCAAATGACTTGAAATTTTACCATGGCTTTATATTGCCCTACTGAGACTCGCACCAAAATTTGTGGTCCATATAATTATTATTCACCAAAATATTTCACTTTTATGAAAAATCACATTTTTCCTAAAACTATAGAAAAATGTTATCCAAAAATTTCTATTTTTGAACTGTAGGTGTATCTATGGCATATTCTTACATGCCCTAAATTTCAAGTCAATCCCCTTAGCAAATTAAAAGTTATTAAGACAATAGTGACTGTCCTACCCTAAGGATCAGTCCCACAAGAATTGCCTTAAAGGGAGCTACAGTTCTCCAAATGACCTGACTTTAATTTCTAATTACATTAGACTCAAAGGACTACCTTTTTCATGTTTGGCACTTTTATTGATTCTGCCCCTAAGGGTCTCATTTTTCTGGTTCAAAAAGGTGTACATTGAGGGCTATTAATACAATAAATTATATATAATAATTAATATAATAAAATGATCAATAGTGGTTATTGTTTCTTCCTCCTCCAGCCAAGGGACGGGATTGACCCGACTTGTAGCTCTTATACAGCCATTTGCCGGCCATCCAGCCACTTCCTCGGCCGGCCACCGCTACCACCACCTTCGTTGAGGTGGTGGCTATCACCCGACGATGGTTTGGGTGTCGGAGGTGGTGGTTTCCGGCGATACTGAGAGGAAGCCCATTCCAAGCTTTTTCCATGGATTTCAAAATTGGAATCGGCTCAATTGAGCTCGACCTCAAGTTCTATTGATCTAGAAAGCTAGCACAAGGGGAAAGGGGGAGAAACATGCCTGATTTCGGGCTTGGACGCGGCTACTTCGGCGGGTGGCCATGGATTTTGGCGTTTTCCAGTGAACCTCTCCCGATCTCAATTCTCCACTGTTTGTAGTGATCCAAAAGTCGATTTCGACTGCTTGAGGCCCTCTGAAGGTGATGAAATGGTTAAATCGAGCTTTGGGGGCCTCTCTATATAGGAGATCCAAGTTATGGGGGCTATGGTCATGGCCATTAAAGGCCCTCCTTGATGGTGACCGGCCTATAACTGTTGGAAACCTCCTCTTCATCAGGGGAGATTAAAGGAGGGGTTGAGGAAGAAGAAGGGAGTGTCGCTTGGCCTTTCTCCATTATTCTCCCCTCCAAATGAAACTTCCCTCCTAATTACACAAATTAAACCCCTCATTAAAATCATAAATCAGATTAAATGAATCTAAAAATTTAGTGGGCCTTGGGCAAGGCCTTAACCCACTTGAATTGGCTTGGGCTCTCATTTAGCCTTTAGGGTTATTTTGACCATGATTGACCTTGGGGTTGACTTTGGTCAACTTGATGGGTTGAATGGTCTAAGGGGTGTGTCTTGAGTCCCTTGACACCACCCATTGTCGATTGGATCATGGTGATGCCCCAATTTGGGCCCACTTTGCCAAATTGTGTGATTTTGACTTAAATAGGGCCAAGTTTGACTTTGGTCAATTCGACCCACTAGATTGACCTAATCTTGAGTCCATTGCTCGGTTGCTTCTCTCTTAGGGTTAAGGAAGTGTTAGTGAGCTTACCTTGAGGTGGTGGGTTCATGTGAGTGTGAATTGGCCTAGGTTGACTTGTGAACATTGGGGGTGCACATAGTAGTTTCCATATGTTCAAGCTGAGATAAGGTCACACTAGGGCCTCCATGCACCACCCAAGCCCTAACCCTAACTTTAGGGGTCCGGTTAAGTCGCCAATGGCGGGGTGGACTCCACCATAAAGCTCATTTTTTCAATCGGTCATCGGTGCTGGGGGGGGGGGGGTAAAATCGGAAAGCCTAATGCAACACAACGACAACTACTAAGCCTACTATAGCAACGCGAATTTCCCTTATTATATTAGTATATATATTTAAAATAATTTTTTTGCATTTTGTATTTATTTTTTTATTTACTTGTAAAATTTATTTGTTTCTTTATATTTCATATTTTAAAAGACAAAATAGGGTTTCATGTTGTTAGGAAAGTATGAATTTTGATCATGAACTTTCCCATTCACGATATGAAATTATATCGGTTGACTTTTGAGAAATTTTCAAGTATGATTAAAGGCACAAAATAGTTCGATGTGCATATACTCAATGATAGACACCAGGATTAGCCCTTACGATCAATCGTGACAGTATCTCAACCCTTACATATATGGGGCTCCTGGGAAATGACGCGGGCTCTTTGGAGGCAAGTTTTAGGTATATCGAAGATACCACGAGCATGCTGCAGCAAGAGATCAATACGGCACACAAGAAAACTGTAGTGAGAGGAGGACTGTGAGTGCGAACGCGTGGCCAAGGTAACTGGAGGTGGTATCCCGAGTAACTATGCTCGCACCCCGCCTTTGTTTCTTCTTAAGAACGTTTGCGTGCAACTCTTCTTTACGCCCCTTTTTTCCATCTTAATAACTATGTTGAGACAATTATTGCTACTATGCCATATTTACTGTGGACTCCTTAGTGCACGACCGTTGGTCGTGCACGATCAGTTCATCAAACCCCAAACGGTACAGAAATACTGCACACGATCATTGGATATTTAGCGCATGACTACTGGTCATGCGCCACTGATCGTGCGCTCTATTCTCATTTTTCCAAGTTCTGCCTGGGGCAAACGCACTATCACAGGACACAGTGCGCACGACCACTGGTCGTGCGCCACTGATCGTGTGCATTGATTCCAATTTTTACCAGGTTCTGCCAAGCCAATACGCACGATCACTGGGCATAGTGCACACGCCCACTGGTTGTGCGCCACTGATCGTGTGCATTATAATTTCTGCAATCTATAAATTCGCAGGTTCCGCCCTAATTCCGCATTCTGGACTTTTTCTCCGCTGTTTTCGTCTCCGAGGAGGGTTCCGCCGTTTTCCTTCTTCCTCCACCGGAGGGAGGGGCTCCGGGAAAGCTTTCAACGCCAAATTCAAGACGGAGCTTCCTCTCGGCCTCCTCCTTCATCCTTGTGCTTCAAGAAGGGTTTGACCTAGCTTTCACCATCAAGCTCGGAGAAGTTTGTGTCATCCTCACCCGGATCATGACACAAAGAAGATGGGTCCATTGAGAGTTAGTGACAGCCTCCTCTACCCCGGACGCAGTTGAGGATCGAGCTTGGACGCGGATTGAACACCCGGCGATTCCTTCTGTGAATCCTCAGCAAGACTTCGGATCCGGTCGATTCCACACTTTCTTCTTCTCTTGTTGTTGATAGTGTAGGTTGATCTATTTGTATTTGGTGAAGTGTGTTTAATTTGACATACGTTTGTGTACAATCATGTCTATGTGATTATTCATGTTATTTGCTTGAGGTACACCATTATCCATCCTCCACCACACAGTGTCGCACTAGCAATTGCTAGTGGCGTGCGTAGCGAAGAGGTGCTCACGACCCTCATTCCGCCGTTCTCACCATATCATTCGCAAGCCTACTCGTCCATCCGCCCAGCGATTCGGTGCATAGCGACCCATGTAGTTTTCCATCCGCCTGGTGAAGCATCGCATAGCGGCGTTGCATAGGAGTAGCTTATTAGTATTTTACTTTCTATTCCGCCCTTCTCACCACCTCATCCGCAAAACTACTCGTCCATCCTCCTAGCGATTCGGTGCATAGCGGCCCGTGTAGTTTTCCATCCGTCTGGCGAAGCATTGCATAGCGGCATTGCATAAGAGTAGTTTATTAGTGTTTTACTTTTTTTCCCGCAAACAATCAAAACCCCCCTTCGTAAGCACCGGCCTATGGACTTCAATCTCAAGTCCTCCTCAAAATTAACTTCACCTTACTGTGTTCTTTGAGAGATCGATACTTGGGAAAATTCGCTCATTTTATATTACTTGTGCGACCGGTACACTTGACGTAGACCACATCAAGTTTCTGTAGTTATTTCTTTAATTTATAAAAGAGAAATATTGTTCAAAATTAAAATTAGAGTTTATTATTCACTGAAAAATTTGGAAACTTAGTCTGGAGTATTTTTAGGACATTTCAATCATGCTTGAATTTTCTCATAATTTTTGGATGTCTATTTACGACACTTGTTTCTTTAATTGATAAATATGTGTTTACATTTAAAATTTTAGATCAGAGGCCTAAACCTTGCAAAAAAAAATTGGAATATTTGAATTTACTGTCTATTAGATGCCTAGTATTTATCATAATTTTTTAGAGCATTTTGCTGATGACTATAAAGGCATTTGTATTCAAAAACTAGGGCATTTGGATTTTTAGGAATAATTATAAAATATCAGTTTAATTAGGAAAATTCCAAGTTTTTGAATTTAGACTAAATATGTCATGATAGACCCCCATTAATTATCTTAGGGTTATTGGATGAAGATTTGGAGTACCTCCTATCATGTACATCATATAGCAGAGGAGGGTCTGCATGTAGTAAATTTGTAGAAAATTCGATAGCAGTTGAATTGGGCATATGGATTGGGGTTAGTGGTTTGCTGGTTTGGCTAAAGTGAAATTGAGTACATCCATGGAAGTTGGGATGAGTAGAAGGTTGGTTTGACTAGGATTAGGTGATGCTCGGGATCGACGAAAGATCGTCTTTCTTATGGAGGGAGAGAGAGGGTCAAAACATACTAGGATTAGATCCAGAGTAATATTAAAGGGATCGGGAATCAGTTATTAACCAATAATAGTAAGTGCCTTGCGAAAGGGAGCTTTGGTCTTCAGCCCATCGTAGTTCCTAGTGCCCTCGAGAACCCTTCACGGGGAATGCTCTGGGCAGGCCAAGGTTAACGTAAGCCGTAAGAGTAATCAATATTTAAGAGTAACTAGCATAACTAGAGGTTCACTTTCACACACCCCGGTGTCTCGGGAAGTTAGGTTGGGTCACACGGGCGGTAGGCTCGGTGGTTTTGGTGATGGGCAGGTTAGCCCGGCGAGCCGATGACTCAATAGATAATTGTGACGGACGGGTTAGTCCGGGGAGCTTTGGCTCGGTTGTTGGTTGTCATGGACGGGTTTGTCCGGGGAGCTTTGGCTCGGTGGCTGATACATTAAGATTGCATGTGCATAAATTATAAGGTGGTTGGTCTTCGGTATTGGAGGGTCAATGCACCGACGCCAATACGTTGACTCGGCAAGTGTGGTTTTGCACTTCGCCAAATTAAGTTCAATGGACAAGCCGACAAAGAGTACGCAGGAGCTTCGCTTAGTGCACCAGCATTGAGGCGTATGATAGGTCTGACTGGTAGTGCAATTGCCGGTTTAGAGGTGGGCGAGGCCCAACCCACCGCTTCCGTTTTCCACTACGGAGGTATCCTGGGAGGTTAGGCTCCGGAAAGGGGGAACTAAAGGTCTGTGTGCACAAAGTCGGGTGGGTGTGTTGCACTTGCATGATTCACGTCATAGCATTCTTGCATGGCATTACATAACCATTGCATATAACCCTTGACACCTATTGTATAAATTGGTATGAGACTCTTTATACAATAGGCCCTGCAATACGACCCTGTGGTTTATAAGCTTGCGCAAGCGTGCTTATAAGCTAAGGTTATTATTCTATGGATATATATTACTTGCTTGAAAACCGACACCCTATCGTATAAATTGGTATGAGACTCTTTATACGATAGGAGCCTTGCTAAAGACCCCTTAGCTTATGTGTTTGTATGAGCACTCATATAAGTTAAGGTTACTTACTTATTTTATGTTCTGTCCTACATACCTTTACTACTACTACCTATTTTCATAGAACTGCTAGATTAGTTCCGCCGTCACCTGCTACTTTGTTATTCTCCACCTTCATTACCTCTCATTTCCTTCTCCCCGCTCGGTTCCTAGGAGCCATGGGGGGAGGGGTAGGGGATGATAGGACTTAGTCTTTTAGACTAACGGTTTTCGGACCATATCATTTTAGGGGATCATGGAGCCCAGCACGGAGGTGCAGCCTCGGAGGTCGGCACGCTTGGAGACGGGACAGTCTAGTATCGTAGTTCATACAGCTGGGACAGTGAGTCCCGATCGTTAGTAGTTGTTTAGTTTTTTTGCTTCCGCGATGAGTGAAATATAGCGAGGACCTGATGTATCGGGCATGAGCCTTATTTTTAGTACTCTTTTTATTATTGTTGTGGACTCTCGCATCGTGGAGATTTTTTATTATATATGTGATTGTTGTGGACATGTGTAGAGTTCTACTTTTATGTACTCAAATATTTTGCTACTATTCTGTGATCGGTTTGGCTGGCAGGATCGACGTTTTGTAGTGATGACCTTCCCGGGCGTGAAGGTGTTACCACAAAGCTGCGGTTCTGAGCCAAAGACCCCATGGATTTAAAAGAAAAAAAGGGGGGTCTTACAAGTGGTATCAGAGGAGACCTCGATCGAAAAATTAGCAGTCCAAAAAACCCTAGGTCACCCCCGCACGAGTTTAGTTTGGGGACAAACTAAGCAGCGGAAGCAGTGACGTGCCCACATGGGGGATCATATGTAAATTGTCCACTTTTAATTAGGTTTGGGTCTATTACTTACAAATGATCTTTGTTACGCAGCCTCTGACACAACCTACACCACAGGGCAGAGTTCAGCAGACTCCAAATGTTGCACCACCTCCCCCGATTCCCACTCTATTTCTACAGTCGAAGATGGGGCAGACCCTGACAGCCATTCTGGAGGCTTTCAGGGCCCAGCAGGTTCCAGCTCCGTAGCCAAACCCGGGGGCCAATTGGTTGAGCATATTCTGAGGACTTTCTCCCCCATATTACTTGGGGATAGAGTCGGCTGTACGGACAGAGGAGTGGCTTGACATCATGTACGAGATGCTGACCGAAATACAGTGCCCATGGGAGGAGAGGGTGCCTTTGGTGGTCTCTTGCTTGGAGTCCCATGCTAAGAGATGGTGGAAGACACTGCTGGACACGACATTTGCAGATAGGGAGGTTGCAGAAATTCCTTGGGAAGAGTTTAGGGCCGCATTGTTGGAGCACTTTGTTCCACAGTCGGCAAGAGATGAGCTGGAAGACAAATTCCTGCAGCTGAGGCAGGGCAACAATACGGTGGTGGAGTACCACCAGGAATTCAATCATTTAGCCCAATTTGCGGACTCCTATCAGCTGGATGAGGTAGGATACACCAAGAGGTTCAATAAGGGCCTGTTAGTGGATCTGAGAGAGGCTCTTTTGTTCGTATCTGACGGGCTTATACCTCGGATATTGGATATGGCAAAGAGGATTGAGGCAGATTGGCACACGACTCAAGGCCAGAAGAGACCAACTAAGGATCAGGGTCAGGGAGACAGAAATGATCAGCGAAGGGGCCGCATTGCTAATGGGAGAGATGAAAGAAGGGAATAGGATCAACCTCGTCAAGAGGTGAGGAAGGAGATGAGGGAATCGGTGGTAATGACTCCTTAACCTCTCTAGATGCGGGAGATACAGAGACCCGGGGGTATGGCATATCCCCCGCCCTAGTGCTACAACTGTCACCAGGTAGGGCATATGCGGAGAAACTGCCCCATGAGGGAGGCACCACTACCAGCACCACCAGCTGCCCCGCCTGCTCAGTAGTTTGGAGGACGAGGACGTGGCCGAGGACGTGGATTTTAGGGCGGAGACCGCAGACAGGATAGGGAGCAAGTGTATGCCCTGGATCTGGCTCAACCTCGGAACCCGGAGCAAGTGATAACAGGTATGCCAGTAATTTTAAGTTCTTTTCTTTCCTAAAAAGCTAGACTCATGGATGTATAATTGTTAGAACTAGGAAGGAAAACCATAACTAGATTTCTAAGTATTTAACTACCCCCAGGCAAAGTCTTCATCGGCGGCAAGCCCGCTTATACGATATTCGATACGGGTGCTTCGCATGTATTCGTGTCGGAAGCCTTCGTGGAAGGACTAAAAGGCGTAGAGCGATTCACAGTCTTGATGATGAGGGTGCGACTACACGACGGATCGGAGCTATTCACCTCTGCCCACTGCAACATGGAGGCGAAGATTGGCAAAAAGGCATTCGAAGCACCAGCGACGATCCTAAGGATGCCAGCCTATGATCTGATCCTTAGCATGACATGGTTACATTGGAACCATGCCCAGAACAACTGCCTGTCAAAGAGGATCACCTTGAGGCATGGGGATTCCTATGTCATCATCGAAGGTATTAGACCTACCACCCCTCTCTTGTTATCATCCGTGCAGGCCGTCAAGGCCCACCTATAGGGAGAAGAGGTCTATGAAGTGTTGTTTGAGATGGCCGAGGCCAAGGATTCCATCTCTAGTATCCCGGTGGTACGGGATTTTGCTGATGTATTCCCAGAGAAGCTGTCAGGGCTACCCCCGCACCGGGAGAAGGAATTCCAGATATAGCTCGTGCCGGGGGCTGAGCCCGCATCTAGAGCTCCTTACCAGATGGCCCCGAAGGAGTTGGCGGAGTTTCGAAGCCAGCTGCAGGAGCTAGTGGAAGACGGATTTGTCTGGCCGAGCTCTTCACCATGGGGAGCCCCGGTGTTGTTCGTCAAGAAGAAGGACGGGACACTCAGATTGTGCATTGACTACCGAGCATTGAACAGACTGACAGTCCGGAATACCTATCCACTGCCAAGGATAAATGAGCTATTTGACCAGTTGGTGGGGGCACATTTCTTTTCGAAACTGGATTTGAGGTCGGGCTACTACCAGCTGCGGATTCAGTAGGAGGACATTCCGAAGACTACCTTCAGTAGCAGATATGGGTTGTTCGAGTTTACCGTGATGCCCTTCGGGCTCACGAATGCACCATCGGCGTTTATGAGCCTCATGAACCGGGTGTTCGAGGCTTATCTGGATGTGTTCGTCATCGTGTTTATTGACGACATCCTCATATACTTGAGGACAGAGGAGGAGTACGCACGATATCTGACACTGACTCTAGAGAGACTGCGGGAGTACCGCCTTTATGCGAAGTTCAGCAAGTGCCAGTTCTGCTTGAAGGAGGTGGCCTTCCTAGGCCACATTATCAGTGGAGCCCAGTTGGCACTGGACCCGACTAAGATTCAGGCAGTTCGGGATTGGCCGCCGCTGAAGACGGCCACAAACGTGCGGAGTTTTCTACGACTTGCCGGTTATTACCGGAAGTTCGTAGAAGTATTCTCTCGAATTTCCCTCTCACTCACATCTCTAACGAGGAAGGATGTGCCCTTTGTCTGGACCCCGGAGTGCGAGATGGCTTTCCAGGAGCTGAAGGATCGACTCACCTCGGCTCCTATCCTTGCCCTTCCTTTGGGGAAAGAAGGATTCTAGGTCTACTCTGATGCTTCCTACCAGGGCATGGATACAGTGCTGATGCAGAAAGGCCACGTGATTGCTTATGATTCCCTACAGCTGAAGAAGCATGAGCAGAACCACCCTATTCAGGACTAAGAGATAGGAGCGGTCATGTTTGTTCTGAAGGACTGGCGGCACTACCTCTACGGTGTCCTCTGCGATATATACTCTGATCACAAAAATTTGATGTATGTGGACACACAGAAGGAGCTGAATATCAGGCAGAGGTGATGGGTGGAGTTTCTAGCAGATTACCAGTACGAGATGCACTGCCACCTAGGGAAGACGAACGTGGTAGCAGATGCGCTGAGTCAGAGAATCGCCACCTCCGGAGCGGAGCCCCAGATTATGTCTATGGAGTTGGTGCAGAGATTAGAAGATATGCACATCACGCTGGTATCGTCTGATGACCCTGAGCTCTTTGAGGAGTATTTAGCCACGATGAGCGCCACAGATGACATTCGAGACCGAGTCAGAGATGGGCAGAGGCAGGACGCCAAGCTGGAGCCGATACTTCGGGCCTTAGAGGCAGGCACTACTGGAGATTACACACTGAGGGATGGTCTGGTATGCTTCAGAGGACGGGTTTATATACCAGAAGGAGGCCAGGTCTGGGAGGATATCATGACGGAGGCCCATTGCAGCCGGTATTCCGTTCACCCGGGAGTTACGAAGATGACTCCGGATCTGAAGAAGACCATGTACTGGCCAGGCATGAAGAAGGATATCACCTACTTCGTGACCGACTACGAGACATGTCAGCTGGTGAAGGGGGAGTGCAGGAACCCCGCAGGATTTTTGCAACCACTCCCGGTGTCTGAGTGGAAGTTCGATGATATCCCGATGGACTTCATACATGGGCTTCCCCGATTTCGGACAGGGAACGATTTGATCTGGGTAATCGTCGACCGGCTGACGAAGGTAGGCAGATTTATCCCAATCAGGAAGGATGACTCGATTGGTGTGCTGGTGCGGAAGTTTGTGGAGCAGTTCGTTCGTTATCATGGCGTGCCCAGGACGATCGTGTCGGATCGGGATGGACGGTTTACGTTCAGGGAGTGGCGATCAGTGCATACCTACTTGGGCACTCGGCTGACATTCAGTACAGCCTTCCACCCTCAGACAGAAGGACAGACGGAGCGCACCAATCAGACTTTGGAGGATCTACTTCACCTATGCATTCTGGACTGTGGAGAGCCTTGGGAGAAGTTGTTGTCACTGGTCGAGTTCTCATATAATAACAACTACCAGTCCAGCATAGGGATGACCCCTTATGAGGCCCTATACGGACTAAGGTGTAGGACTCCGCTGTCATGGATACAGGACGAGGACCCGAAGGTGCTGGGCTCAGAGTTTGTTGAGGACACCGAGGCTCAGATGAGGCTAATACGGGAGCGGATGCTGGAGGCACAGAGCAGGCAGGCTAAGTATTACGACACGAGACATCGTCAGGTAGAGTTCCAGGTTAGAGATTGGGTATTCTTGAAGATCCGACTGATGCATGGAGTTTTATGGGTGCGTGGTCGGAAGAAGAAGCTCATCCCGAGATATATGGGGCCTTACAGGATCCTGGAGCGGATCGGTACCTTAGTATACAGGCTAGAGCTGCCACTAGAACTGGAGGGCCCGCACGACGTTTTCCACGTCTCCTCCCTGAGGAGAGCTCTACTTTGGCCGGAGCAGCAGATTACGACTACAGATGGGCCTATATCTTCTGATCGATCGGTGCACTTAGAGCCGATTCGGATAGAGGATACTGGGATGCAGGTCTTACGACGCAAGAAGGTCCCGTTGGTCAAGGTTTTGTGGAGGAATCATGGGCAATAGGAGCACACATGGTAGCCACAGGACTTGATGCAACAAAGGTACCCAGAGCTTTTTAGTCAGGTATTCCTTACAACCTCTCAGGATGTTACATTTTATTTTTCATACTTAAAACCCCGTAGGCTCTCGAATTTCGAGGACAAAATTTTTTGTTTATGTATTGGGATTTGTAACATCCCTCAGACAACTAGACACCTAAGAGTGGTTTTGTCATGACTAGGTCATGACAAAACCCTAGAAAGACCAAGTGGACCTAGGAATGTAGGTGAGATCACTATGGTCTGCAAATAGTAGATTCTAAACACAAGGTTGGGATGATCATGGGGCTTCACCATGACTCCAAGACCCCACCACAACCTCACCAATCTATTGAAAGGTCCAGTAGAGCCTAAGGGTCCATTGGAGCCAACTCTGGGTGGCCAAGTTGACCTAGGATCATCCTAGTCCTAAACTGGGCAAGGTACCCTAACTAAGGGCAATGTTCCCCTAAGGAGCCCAACCAACCCTACCTAGGTCTTCCTAGACCTAAGGTGAAGTCAATGGGTCACCAAAGATCTATTGGGGTCAACCTTAGAGCCTGAGTTGACCCAAGTCAACCCAAATGGTCATGTTGACCAAAGTCAACTCTAGCCCTAACTTGGTCAAAGTACCCTTCCTAAGGGTTAAGTGACCCCCAAAGTGTCAATTCAACCCTACCCAACCCTACCTATACCTTAGGGGAGGCTAATGAGTCACCAAGGACCCATTGGGGTCAACCCAAAAGATCAAATTGACCAAGGTCAATCCTAGTCTAGGTTAGGTCAAACTTAGCTCAAATGGGCTAACCCAAGCTCAAGCCCTTTTCCATTTGGGCTAACCACCTCCTAATTATATGATGGTATGATTTATTGGGTTGCAAATAGGCTAAAGGGATGAACAAGTCAGCCTTGATGACTAGGAGAGAGAGAGCTCACCTTACCTCTTAATGGAGGAGAGAAAAAGGAGGGAGGAAGAAGCCATTCATGGCATAGGGAGGCCAAGGGCACCTTTGATGGCTAGATTCAACTCCTCTGGGGAAGAGGAGGAGTTTCCAGTCATTTTCTGGCCACTCCAAGCCAGGTTCACCCCCCCCCCCCCCCCCCACCACCACCACTTGGTTGAAAGCTCCATTGAAGACCATTAATAGCCATTGGTGCTTGGCCCTTCCTCTTCCCCCTTTAGTGTTCTTAAAAGTACCACTGGACTCAGGGGAGTCGTTTTCACACTTCACCTGAAGGAGACGAGGCTTTCCACTGTGCTGTTGCAGAAACTCGATCGGCGGCACCAACACCATGGCAACCCGACGATCAACGCGACTTCAAGCCTCCAATAAGGTCCTCCCCTTCTCCTCTCTCTGTGGGTAGATCATAGGGATCTTTAGGGATGAGAACAGGGCTCAATTGAGCCTAATCAGGAAAGACGTTTTTCCGATTTTTCCATGAAAAATCCACCTTACGGGATCGCTGGAGACGGCCCCTCTAGCGGCCGTGCCGCCGCCAATCGACAGCCACCACCTCGACAGAGGTGGTGGCCGGTCAGGGAGGTGGCCGGGTGGCCAGCAGCGATGGCTTGAAGTTGGCCCAGTAAGAGGGAATTGGGACCGTTGGTGCGCTGGAGAAGATGACCAGATGTCGTCCATCTCTGCTCCAAGATTCGTGCCGCTTCAATTTATATCTTAGGGTTAATAAATCATTTCATTTTATTTTCTATCACAGAAAATGCCTTTAATGTTTTTAATTATTAAAAATATCTAGAGATCTCTAGTGAAAAAATGGTAAACATTAAAGTTGTAGCTCTATGAGTGTACTTTAATTTAAAATTAGTTTAAACCAATTTCGATGTCTGGTTTGACCAGGGGGCTTATTTTGGTGGGGTCTATACCTAGGGTTAGTCAGAGATTAAAATGAGTGCCCCCACTTCATCTCATGTCCAAATGACCTGAAATTTTGACAGGGAGTCATTCTAACCTATACCTAGGTCCTGTACAAAAATGAGAATTTTTAGAGATACTTTTTCTATAGTTTTTGGAAAAATTTAATAAATCATGTACAAATTAATTAGGTGTCTTAAACACATCAAAAACCCCCAAAATTTTGGTAGTCCAATGCTTAGAGTGTTGTCTCCCTACGGGTAGCATTATGATAGGATGTAAGTGCGGGGTTTGACCACACAGGTATGGTAATAATGAGAAGATACGTAAATGGACGGTTGGGCTTGATCCTCGGTGTTCATTCTCGAGGCTCCTTCCGTTCCACAATGATGTGATGTTGCATGTGGTGTGAGTCGACACGCGGTGTCATAATCCCGGGTTAGGGATAGTGTGGCAGGTCTATGGGCTCGCCAGTCGCCACACCGACGGGAGATGACAGTTAGACCTTGGGCGGTTGGGCTTGGTCCTCGGTGCTTACTCCCGGGGCTCCTTCCGTGCCAAGTGGATGGTTGGGCTTGGTCCTCGTGCTTTTTTTGAGGCTTCTTCCGGGTCACAACATTGGCTAGTTCGGGGGCTTGCTTCTCGGTGCACATCTACCCAAGACTCCCGTTGAGTCGTAGTACGCATGTGAGCTCCGCTCTTGTGTTCTTAGCGTTGAGGCATACAGAGGCCTAGGCTTGGTAGTGTGGATGCCCGCCTAGTAGTGGAGAAGCCCGCTCCACTATCACCGTCTGGCCACGACGGTTGACGCCTGAGAGGTTAGCTACCTGCTCGAAAAGTGGGAACTTCAAGTCTGTGTCGACATAGCAATTGCATGAGCATGAGCATGGGTGAGTCATTACATTGCATTCATATCATTATATACATTACATTCACAAGATCCTCATCGTATAAGTTTGTATGGGCACTCTTATATGATGAGTTACTTTACTGTTATGCCGACCCTTAACTTATAAGTTTGTATGGACATTCTTATAAATTAAGTTACTTTCCTGTTGTAGATTTATATGCCTGATAGATTGGTATAGTTTGGTAGAATTGCTGGATTAGAATGTTGTTAGTATTGATATACTCTTGTTATACTGTTGTTCATGATACTATATAGATTCACCACCTACTTGTACTTATGTGCTACCTATTTATATTGTACCCTTGTTCCTTTCTTCTCCCGGTGCCGAGGAGTCGCCGGGGGAGTGGATGTGATAGCCACTTAGTCTTTATGACTAACGATTGCTACGTCTTCCTTTTTAGGAGGAAACCCAGCAGCCAGAGCAACAACAGATTTTGCAGCAGGATAGCCAGGCCAGCACGACAGGGCCTGAAGGGACGGTGTAGTCGCTACCGTCAGTCATAGATATGAGTTGAGAGATTTTGATGTAGACATTTTTGGGCAAGTTTTATTCGCACTCTTACATTTAGAAGCTAGTCGTAGCTTCTTTACTATTGTACTTTTGGACTATTTACTTTGTGTGTTGATTGACTTCTGATTTTTATTCTGGTTGGGTTGGAATTAGTTGATATTGGTTATAGCCGGCAGGATAGGCATCTTGTGGTACAGGTTAGCCCGTGTGCTAGCGCTACCGCAAGGTGGCTGTTCTGGACATAAGATTCCCCTCGTGCCGTGTTTTGCGTTCCGGGAGGGGGGTATTACATCCTCTGCGCAGCCTCCCCCGACGTAGGCTCCCTCGACGATAGCTCTCTTCGGCGCCTCCTCTAGGCAGCTTCCCCTGACACATCTCCCTCCTCTGCGCAGCCTCCCCCAACGCAGCCTCCCTCGACGCAACAGGTATAATTTTTTCCCCTTGATTTAAGCCTTAAGACTTGCGATTTTTGAAGATGTAGGATTTTGTTCTTCTCCCTTCATATTGTGATGCAAATCTAGGTTTGTTCTTCTCCCTTCGTATTATGATGCAGTAGAATGCTTGGTTATTATGTCGGATCAATCAATTGTGTTTGATAACCTATGTTTAAGATAGTCTTTTCTTTCTATTGTGCCTGATCAATCAACTCCCCTATAGGAGTATGTTGTCCCTCAAGAATATGTACATATTATGAGAACCTCCATGTTTGGGTGTGTGTATGTGTATTTTTAGTGTGTATTGTGTATGTATGTTTGTGTAATTATGTATGCTTGTCTATATGTATTTTTGTATATTTGTTTATGTCTATGTGTGTGTGTGTGTGTATTTGTCTATGTGTATGTGTTGATGCATGTTTGTGTTTATGTAATTATGCTTGTTCGTTTATATGTAGATGGATGAATTATAGAGACGTCGTAGACGTAGGAGAGCAGCAGTGGCAGCAGCTCTTGCTACGGCCTATGTTGTATTGATGAAACCCAGGATTGCATGGGATCTTGTAGAGGCCGATGCCAAAATAATTTTAAGGACATTGTTTGCTCGATTACATAGTGAGACAGATATCAATTGTTTTAATCAGCTTCGAATGACTAAAAGCTTCTTTGAAACTCTATGCACCATATTAATTGGGAGAGGATTACTATGAGACACTAAAAATGTTTTAGTGAGAGAGTCTGTTAGTACTTTTTTATATGTTTTAGCTCACAATAAAAAATTTTGAGCAATTGGTGGAACATTATTACTAAGAGGCCGATGTCATCCTTCTATGAGTGCAGATATAATTATTAAGAGGGCATTTCTTCTATTATAATTTATTTGGTTATAAAGTGTAATTTTTTTTTTTAATTTGACACAGGTTCAAATTATAAATGCATGTTGTATACTCCATAATTTTCTGTTAGAGAGGAGATTAAAGAACAATGCACGATTGCTTGCTGAAGTAGATGCAAACATTTTAGAACAAGATGCAAGTCCGGCTAGTTTTGAGTATGCAGATGCAATGGATATTGATCAAGCAACTCCCGAGTAGACCAATTTTAGAGATACTATGGTTGTAAATATGTTCAACGAATATCGTGCTCAACGTGGATTATAAGATGTTCTCTTGTTTTGGTACTTCAACTATAATTTTGTTGTTTTATAAAGCATATGGTGCTACTTAAGCAATAATATATTTTTTAAAATCATATGGTGTTACTGCAGATATAATTTGTTTTCTAAATATGTTCAATGAGTACGATATTTTATGTTTGATTGAATTGCAGAAATTAAATGGATAAAGACAAAGGAAAAGCTGTTAAGGCCAGTGAATGGTCATATGTTCCCTGGACACCACAGATGGAATGTGTTTTATCAACTGCTCTCCTAGAGCAACAAAGTTTGGGGAACAAGGCGGCTAGTGGTTGGAAAAGTGTCGCTTACACAACGACAATTCAAGCATTAAAGGAGGTTTGCAACGTCGACAGTAGTATGGAGAAGATAATGACGTGAATAAAAATATGGAATAAATACTACCAAGAGATATCAGCAATGGTAGATACAAGTGGATTTGGATGAGATTGAAAGCGCAATATAGTGAAGGTAGACAGCGAAGATGTTTGGGCAAATTATATTCAGGTAATATTTTAAGTTAAAAATTTAATTTATATTTTCTATCAATTTAATATTTAATGAGTCTAATCTACTCTAAACTTGGAGGCACACCTGACAGTAAAGTATTATCGTAGCAAGGTGATCGTGAATTGGGGTGACTTAGCAATGATATGTGGGATTGATAGAGCTATCAGAGCTAATGCTGCAACTGCATCTGAGGCGATGAATGAGATCCACATTGTCGTTCCAGTGGACAACAATGTGGTCGAGGAGATCGAGCCAGAGATCGAGAAGAAGAAGAAAACATCAGCGACAGACATAATTGCAGATGCTGTTTCAGCAATAGCGAGGAACATGGAACACGAGAGCAGTGTTACTTCTCAACCAACACCACCGATCTCAAGGGCAGACATGATATATGTGGCCATTGCAGCTATTACGGATCTGACTGAGCACGAGGTCATATAGGCTATCAACATATTGAGTGTCAACGACATCAAGAGGGACGTGTTCATGGCTTTGTTGGTGCCAATCAGGAGGAATTGGCTACGCTTACATTTACGGGATTGATTTTATGCGGGCTTATATTGCATTGTTTAGTTATGTCATAAACTATGTTAGTTTTTAATTTTGTGAACATTGGTGATGCGAGACATTATTTTTTGATGTTAGTTTCTATTTAAATAAAAAATAAATAAATTTTGTTAATTTAATGTTATAAAATTAAATTTTCAATTTCAACCGTTGAAATCTGACATACAGCCGAACATCAAAATTATCAATTTCAATTCTGATGATAGAATTCCTGTAGTTAGCCGAATGACGGAATTGGAATTGACTTGAATTCGAATTCCTGCGTGAATTTGAAGTCAATTCCAATTCCTGCGAAACGAACGGAGCCTAATATGAATTACTATGTTTTACAATCACACACATCATTGTAATCTTATGATTATGAATGATTAATATCTTGTACCTGATTGTCTCTAATCGTATGTCGAAACTCATGGTCTATCTTGTATCTATCATAATGAATGAATTAAAAAATGGATTATAAATATTATAACAGGTATTGTTATCAATGTCTGTTATGTGTGTTTATTCTATTATTGCGATTATCTTTATCTTTTATATTTAAGCTTCATTATTCTTGCATGATTTTTTCATTTCACACATATCTTGCAGAATCTTGCACCATTATTGTGGAACTTACATTTTTGATATATTCGCATGCATTCCACCAAGCTTACCATGATAGAGTATCTACTTCATTAGGTAAATGTGATATATCTTATAGTTGCATGTATCTCATCTTGTATCATGACTATAGGATTAATCATGTACATATTATAAATAAACCTAATGATTATCACTTCTATCAATCATAGGTCTATAAAAACCATATTGAAACTCTATCATGAATACATACAACATAAACTAACCTAACTTGATTATAAATGTCATGTTATGCTACATTAAAAATTAAGTATTAAAATTTGAAAATTATGATATCTATGTCGAAAAATCTACAAATGACTTTAAAATCAAATATGTCCACCATAACACTTTCTAAAATTTATCATGTAATAAAACTACAGTTTATGAATCGACAATTGGTTAAATGTTTAGTATGTTTATGATCATCTCTGCATATTATGTGTCACATAATAGCTGAGGCGTAGAGTTGTGTGCATTAGAGATGTTAACCTATAATTCATGCCTTATCATTGACTAAGAAGGGTGCAACTTGTGTGCATTAGAGGTGTTAACCTATAATTCATGCCTTATCATTGACTAGGGAGGGTGTAACAACCCAACTTTATTAAGGGGCATAATCAGTTCAATTGAATTTTTGAAGAAGTGTAGTCCAGTTCGTAATGAACCACGACCCGACATCCATCTTATATTAATGTCAATTTAATGTATGATGATATGATATAGATAATTGAGTAAATCAACACGGAATCATTCTCGGTCACTAGCAGTGCTTTCGTGAGCTCAAAATAAACTCAACGACACCACCTACGCCTTGTTTTGTTATATATTGACAAAGTTGGCTAATTTGGGCTAAATCGAGTTATATGATATCCTCAATGTGACTTTCCGAGCAAACAAATTCAGAATTGATTTCTCTTTGTTGTATTAGACTTGTATGATCCATACAAGTGCAATGCAACTTGTTTTGTTTGAATCCGAGGTCGTTTAACAAAAGAAATCATTTTAGATCACATTGTTCGACACAACCACCTCAGAATGTCATTTTGAGCAAATGATCTCAGAATTAACTTCAGTCTATTGCATTAGGCTCGTATGATTTATATGAGTGAGCCACAATTATTTTCGTTCGAATTTGAGGAAGTTTAGCAAAAGTGACCGTTAAAGGCCATATTGTTCCACATGGTTACCTCAAAATGTCATTTTGTGCAAATGAGCGGATAATTGACTTTAGTCAGTTTCATTAGGCTCGCATGTTCCATATGAGTGCATCACAACTTGTTTCATTTGAATCCGATGACATTTAGCGAAAGAAACCATTTTAGGACATGCTGTTTTGTACAATCACCCTAAAATGTCATGTAAGCAATTGAGCTCAGAATTTACTTTATTCAATTGCATTAGACTTTTATGATCCATAAAAATTCAACACTACTCATTTCATTTGAGTTCATGGTCGTTTAGTGAAAGTGATCATTTTATGTCGTAATGTTCAATACAGTCACCCAAAAATATCATTTTGAGTAAATGAACTCAGAATTGACTTTTGTAAGTTACATTAGATGCGCATGATCCATACGAGTGCAACACAACTAGTTTCGTACAAATCTGAGGTTGTTCAGTGAAAATGATCGTTTTGAGTTGTAAGACCCCCTTTTTTTTTTGAAAACTCGGGGTCTTATGCCCAGAACCGCCACTTTGCGGTGACACCTTCGCACCCGGGAAGGTCGTCACTACAACGCGCCGATTCTGCCGGCCTTTTCGATCACAATCAAGTAGCACGAAGTAAAGGAAGAGAAATGCAGTCCACAATAATAAATCACATGTATATAAACTCCACGAAGGGAGTGTCCACAGAAAACATCAGAGTACAATGATACTAAAAATATAAGGGCTCATGCCCGGTACATCAAGTCCTCACTACAAAATCACTCAATGCGGAAGCAAGACTAAAACTCTACTAAAGGTCAGGACTCACGGTCCCTGCAGTCTGGACTCCAGTGCTAGACTGCCCCATCTCCAAGCGTACCAGCCTCCTGGGCTGCTCCTCCATGTTGGGCTCCGCAATCCCCTAATATGATATGGTTCGAAAACCGTTAGTCTAAAAGACTAAGCCCTATCATCCCCCACCCCTTCCCCCACGCTCTAAGGCACCGGGCGGAGAGGAAGAAAGGGGAGGACATGAAAGTGGAGATAAATTCCAAAGCAGATGACGGTGGACCTAACTAGCAAGTTATGACAGGGGAGCAATATAAGTGTTGTAATAGGTATAACAGAAAGGAAGTAAGTAAGAAATTAAACCTTCGCTTATGTGAGTACACATAAGCCAAGGGATCTTTTGCAAGGCTCCCATCGTATAACGCGTCTCATACCGCTTATACGTTGGGGTGTCGGTTATCACGCAGCAGGTATACATATATCAAATTAACCTTAATTTATAAACTTGCCCACACAAGCTTATAGACCAAGGGGTTGTTTTGCAAGTCCTAAAGTATAAGCGTCCCATTCCACTTATACTTTAGGTGTCAAGGTTGTTATGAATGATTATGTCATGCAGCTATATGGTGGGTTATGATGTTCAAGCAGTGCAACTCACACACCTAACTTTGTGTACACAAACCTTTAGTTCCCCCTTTCTGGAGATAACTCCCAGGTTACTCCCGTAGTGGCAAACGGAAACGGTGGGTTGGGCCTCGCCCACCTCAAACCAGTAAAAGCACCACTGGTCTGACCTATTGTACGCCCTCAACGCCTGGTGCACGAGGCGGACTCCTACGTACTCTTGCCGACTGGTCCGCCGGACTTAACCTTGGCTAAGTGCTAGTCACCTTACCGAGTCAACGATATCAGTGTCGGTGCAATCGAACTCCCCGATATCGAAAACCCACCACCTTAATCTTCCTATTTATATGCACATGCAGCAGTTTAATATATAACGATTTTAAAGTGTCAAACTCCCGGACTAAACCGTCCGTATAAATCACATCCGAGACCAAATTCCCCGGACTAAAACGTCTGGCTCATCTCCAGACTCCATCCCCTAAAACACCACGGGACAGCGCCCCCTTGAACACCTCGGGACGACTTAACCATTACCAACCCTAACTAATGAGTGTGTGAAATGTGAATCCCTATTAGGCTAATTACTCTTTCGTTTGTTTTAAGATTTATGTTAGCCCAGGACTGCCCCCGGCATATCCCGTGAAGGGCTCTCAAAGGGCACTAGGAACCAAGACGGCGGCATTACGGCCCGAAGTTTCCTTTCGCAAGGCACTTATTGTTATTGGTTGTTTTTCCCTTACCCGTTCTCTCTATAAATTGCATCGAACTAAACCTAGGGTGGATTTGACTCTTCACTCCTACGGGGACGGCGATCTTTCGTCGGTCCCGCGCACCTTCTAGAGCGCATCAACTCATTCCTCACCACACTTGAAACCTCCTATGGTGATCCATCCTCTTTCTTTAAATCCAATCCAACACAAGTTGTCCTTACGCTAACCCAAACCTTATCTTGTTACTCATTTTCCAAAGTTACTAACTACAGACCACCTTATACTAAGTAATGTCTATGATAGGATGTCCTTTGTGTTTTCTTCCGAACGGCCTAAGTTAATTACTGGGGGCCTATCATGACATTATTGAATCGATTTCCGATAATAACGATTTTCCCAATTAATCTAATAATTAATTAATTTTACTAAAACCCAAGGTCTTCCAAATTTGTACAAGGATTATATTTTTCAATCATGTATAAATCATAATAAATTTAAGACAAACATTAATGTATCTAAAAATGACATATCCAAGGTTTGGCAATGTTTCCTATGGTCTAAGGGGCCTAAACTTATTTTTGCAATAATCCATTTCCTTCATGTCTAATGAATAAACTACATCAAATTCTCTTCCAAATAAATTGGATTAATTACAGGATATTAGAAATACCATGAAAACAGTACTATAAAAGTTTCATAATTTTCCTGCTGGAAATTAATTTATAATAAATCATTTTCTAAAATCCTAATCTAGCATGCTTGTGAATCAAGTACTAAATCCATAACTCCAAAAAATCCAGAGAAAAATCCCACTGATTCATAATGATTTAAAAACACTATTTACCAACTTTCATAATTTTCCAGAGACTATTTATGCCATAAAATATTTTTAAAACATAGAGCCCTTTAATAATACTTGTGAAGGAACTATTCTATTTAATAAACATAAAATTAAACTAAAATTCATGGGCATTTCTACTGGCCAAAAACATCTAATTCCAGAGTTTCAAGGGGGTCTTATTTGAATTAAAAATCTTTAATAAATAAAACATCAAAAAGGGTTATACCCACATTCATGAATGAAGTACTAGAAATACCTATCCAAATATTCTAGTAAAATTATCCAAGGATCCTAAGTACCCTAAAAACACACTACCCCAATTTCATGGCTTTTAAAAGAGTTTAAGATAATGTTTTGACCTAAAATCTCTTCTACCCTAAAACTAGGGTTTAAGTTTTGAGGTAGCTACCTACATCAAAATTCTCTAACATTACAACCAGAGAGTTACAAACTTATTAACAACCTCTCCACCAAATCTCAAGGCCATAAAAGGGCATTTTCCCCTATGTCCTTCACAAACCCCCAAAGTCCACATTTAGGGTTTGAACCTGGGCCCTAGGGTAAACTTACCCTAAATCATCCCATCTTCTATAAGGGTAATCTTAGGACCAAAATAAACAAGTGGTCAAAATCTCAACCTCTGTTGAGGTGAGATGATCATACCAGAGTGCAAAGAACCTTCTCACTAAGCTTCCTTCTACTAGGTCAAAACTAGGGTTTAGAGGATTACTAATCAAAACTCAACCAAATGAGTTGAAATTTGAACCAGACTTAGATACCTATACCAGGGACACCTCACCAAAATTTGGGAGGGTTTGGAGGTCATTTGACCCTTCAACTACCTTACCCTAGCCTTTTTAGGTTTAGGGCAAAACCCTAGGTTACACTTCTTTAAATGGATTCCAATTTTTACAGGAGCTAGGTCTAGGTGATATTAAGCCCCTGCCCAAAATTCAAAGCATTTGGACCAAGGATTAGGTGTGGGGAATTTTTCAAAGATCTGCCCTATTTGTAGGACCTACCCTAGAATAATGGCCCTATAGGTCAGAAGACTTATCCTATAATTTTCCATAATATATCAAACTGTAGATAATTAAAAATCCTACAACATTCATGTTGATCAATTTTGATGAACAAGCCTCCAAAGGGCCTAAATAATTTTTATAATAAAACTGCCCTAAACCTAGGACATACCCATAATCAAATGGCCCTACAAGTCTAGGTACTCTACCAAAATTTCACCACAGCATATCAAATTGTAGGTATTAAAAGGACCTACAACTTTCATGCTAAACACTTTCCAGTAGGTGCCCATAAGGGGCCTAAAATCCAATTACAGTAAAACTGTTTTATTTAAAATACAGAAAATTAGAAAATAGGATTTAAAATTATAGAATCTGCTCTGCACGAATCTAGAAGCATATCAGGCGGCTCCTGTTCATCTTCCCCGATGGAGCCGAAAAGAGGCTTGCGCAGGCAGTTTTTTGCGAGCCGATTCCCGGCGGCCTGAGGCGGCGCCACCATCGGGAAACATCCCATAATTATTCCCGGTGGTGGGGGCTATCCCTGGCCGGAGCTAGGGCGGCCGGAGGTGGCGGCGCCGCCCTAGCCGAGAGCTCAAAAACCTCCCGAAAAATGGTGATTTTCCGAAAAATAAAAACCTAACTCGGGTTCGATTGAGCATGGAATCGGTTTCTAAGCATTCCTAGGATCTAAGCATGAGAGAAGGAGAGGAGGAGGACCTGAACTCGGGCTTGGATGCGGGTGGAGCGACGGGAATTCATGGCGGCGACGGCGGCGGCGGTGATTTCTCCTTTGGTGGCTCCGGCAGTGGTTCTCCCTCCTTCTAATGCTTCGAAATCCGTCGCCCTAGCTTGCTGGTGAGGTCTATATGGCCAGGAGGGGAGGGGGAAGGCAGTTTTGAAAGAAGCCATTAATGGCCAATAAAGGAGGGTTCAGCCATGGAGGAGGGGGGCTGAACCAAAGCCTAGGTGGCCGGGAAACGGCTGGAAACTCCTCCCCTTCCCCAGGGGAGTTGAATTCAGCCATTAAGGGTGGCCTTTGGCCTCCCTTTGGCCGAATTCCTCCTTCCCTCTCTCTTGAATTTTTCTCTCTCCTCCATTAACATGAAAATGGACCTTCTCTCTCCTAGTCACCAATGTTGACTTGGTCAATTCCCTAGGATATAGGCAGCCAAATATCATACAAAAATAATCATGCAAGAGTTAGCCTAAGGGGGAGGGTGGTTTGAGGTTGGGTTAGCCCATATAGGCTAGGTTTGACTTGATTTGGGCTTGGGGTTGACTTGGTCAAATTGACCACTATGGTTGACCCAAGTGGGTCCTTGGTGACTCATTGGGCCCACATTAGGTCTAAGGGAATCTTTAGAGTAAAAATGAACCTACTAGGCTACCCAAAAATCAGAGTTTAGAAAATTACTATTTGCAGACCAAGAGGGTCTCAATTAGGTTTTTAGGTTACTTGGTCTCCTGGGTTCACCTAGGTTAACTCATAGGACCTAGTTATGCTCAAGTCACTCCTAGGGGAGTCCAATTTGAAAATGGGATGTTACATGAGTCACGTATAATACAGTCACCCCAAAATCACTTTTTGAGTAAATACACTCATAATTGATTTCCTTCAGTTGCATTAGACCTGTATGATCAATACAAATGTAACAGAACTTATTTTGCTCAATTACAACATTGCTTAGCCAAATTAATAAAACTAGATCTCGTAAAATTATAAGACATCTCACAAAGCGTGAACACTTGAATTCAACCACATTGCATCAACATTGACTCGTCACTCGACGTCTATGACCTATATTGACCTTAACCCACATGGGGGACCTACCCTGGGGTTGATATTGATCAAAGCCTCTTAAAAGTTGAAAATTTAAGCTTTAAAACCTAGATCCTATCAACCCCACTCACCAAACTCACTTCCTCACCTCCTCACATTTCCACTCAACTAAGACTGATATTGAGGCCTTGGTTTCAGTAAAACCAGACCCAAGGTAGCCATGGGTTATGATCTAGGCTAACCCAAGCTTAACATAAGCTCTCATTAATCTAATCTTCCTACTTTGCCTAAACCAAGGAGGTGATCCTTGAATTTTTGGAACCCTAGCCTATCCTAACCTATGCCACTAACCCATATAAGTAAGTATGCTCAAACTCTCCTCATCGACCACCTGTCCACCTTTCGTGACCATGATTGTCGGTAACCCTAAGACTAAATGAGAGAGAGAGAGATAGTGGGAGGGAACTCTCCTTTCAGTCCTCTATAAAATCTCCCCTACCCTTAGATGCAGAAGTATCTGATACAGAGTTGTGGTGTTCAAAGATTTTATAGAAGCTTTTCTTGACCGATTTTTTTGGAAGATTTGAACGTTTCAAGCTGGGCCAGTTCTTTAAAAGTTGCATATCCTTTTGACGAGGTTGGTGGAATGGCGAGCCGACGAGCTTGGCAGAAAGGCGAGTCGGGGAGCTCTGTAACATGGCAAGCCGACAAGGTTGCGTGCTTAGGCAAGGAGGGTTAACAGTCAAATTGAGTGCACTTATATCAATAAAAAATTATTCTTGTGTGTAACACATCAAAGATCACCGTGTGTGATACACTATCACACATTTGCTTTCTACAAGCACGATAATTTACGAGTGATTGATCGAAAATATGATCATATTTCAATACAATCGTATTATACAAAGGAGAGCCTATAAAATATCTCAAGTAGAGCCTAAAAAATATCCAACTGAGCCTTAATAGAACTGTAACAGAGTCTATAAAATAAATAATTTTTGGGTCCGGGTAGCATTCCTAGAGGAAGGAGCGCGAGTTGTAATCTCGCCATTAGATCAATCCTACCCGTCGTCCGATCTAGCGTGTACTCACATATTTTTGTCTTTTTCTTTTCTCCATTTATTACGGGTGATCAGATCTAAAATCAAGCGGGCATCTCAACTCATACTCCTTCCTCTGAGAATGCTATCCGGACTCAAAAATTATGGATATTGTTATTGGTAACTCATAAATGGATATTTGTAACTCATTGATAGTTGTACCCAAAATAGATATTTGTACCCATAATTGATATTTATACCCATACATAATAATCTTAAGAAAACTTTTTTTGATGTCATAATCTTAAGAAAACTAATAAATTCAAAAATCTAATGTTTCCATGCAATTTAAAAGTCAAAAACTATGAAAATGAACATTGCATTGAACATGTTAATATCTTCATAAGCAAAATTTGAAGTGACATCAAATTCTCCTCAGCATCAAAATATATTTTTCTATCAAAATGAACTCCACATACAAAAATAAATGATTTAAATTAGCATTGTAAATTTAAAACTAAATATATATTGTGCAATGAGTTTATTTAAATTCACTCCTGATCGCTTAAACTAGTCGTGTAACATACGGAATGTCTCATTCTTCTGCTACCTATTTATGAAATGTTCGCCACACCAGAAATATATGAGGTAGTGGACATTCATCTTTCATTCTCAATAAAACGAAGTGATTTTCATTTATAAATCCCATATGAATTGTCCTTCAAATCGTTGGTGGAGTTGAATACATAGGTAGAAAGGTGAATGATTGTTTGCTTGAAAAATGAACAAGTTGTACATTGTAGCATGATGCAACAACTAGACCCATGTCGGGCATTGTCATCCATCTATCAAGCGGGACCGACAACACCCAACAGTCAAGCGATTGTAATAATTTCAATCTCCCCGAAGCTCCAAAAATTTCAGTGTATATCACATTATTTTCATGAAGCTCTCCCGCAAGATCATGTCTCACTTGCATCCAATTATCCCCCATATTTCGAGCAATACTAATTACTCTATATCTGTAATGTCCATCGCCCATAACATCAACAACGTCAAGGAGATGTGATTGTGCACTAGGTAGCATTTGATTGCGCACATTATCAAGAAACACTCTCCTTGTGCTTCTAAATTTCTTTGTCAACTTTGTAGTTTTAATCTTCAATGTTTCTTATTCTTCGCTCAATATATGCTCGAAAAGTGACGGCTCTCTTTTGGTTGACTTATAATCGTCCATGAACTTCTTCAAACTTCCCCTTGGACGGTCTCTTAATTTTATAGGCAATTTAGGCTCATTTGTTTGACTACCATCTAGGTTGACGATTTCACACAAATTTCCTTTTAATGTTCTTTCTTTGGAGATCACTTATACTACTATATTTTTTTAATATTCCCTCTACTTCATTCTTTATGTCCACTAATTCTTTTTGTTCCTCCTTTATGTTTAAATCAGGATTCTCATTCAATGTTAATTGTTTCCATTGTTTGTGTACCATCCATAATGGTAATGCATTACACCTTTTAATGTATGGAACAAGCTCATGCACACAAGGTAATCCAAGTGTGTATCTGTTCTTATGTGTGCACTTCCCAACCGGAACGAACTCGGATTTTATGCACTCTTTCTCTTTTTTGATTATCTCTAAAGCAGCAATAGAGACAATACCAACAAGATTTGTGTACAACATTCTTTTGAAACATGGAAAAACCTGAATTTTACTTTGCCCAAATAGTCGCTTGATTTCCGTATGTTGTAAATTAATCATGTTATCAAAAGATTTTCATACGATTGTTTGATTTCCAATTGATATTTCAAGGAACTTCTTAAGTTGGCTATGACCCCCCTCTATGCGGTTTGTAGAAGTATTGCATAAATGTAAAAACTTGTCAACTCATGTTGAAACAAACATTTTCTTGTATGGTTATAACCAGGTATTTGTAATGTAACCAATAACATCATGATATTTAGGAGAATAATCAGTCAACAATTCATTGTATCGCACTTGAAACTCATTTGCAGTACTTGCATTTACTATTAGCTGCCAAACACCCAAAAATACATCACATTCTTTGCCCAGCGTGAAAAACTTTTTACAATTTGCCAAAACATTACTGTGCACATGCACTTGACATAAAATATTTTTTGCCTGTGGAAAAACAACTTCTATTGCATTCATCAATGCAAGCTCCTGGTCCGTCACGAAGACATTAGGATGCACATTCTTATCGAAAGTGAGCTTGAAACATTCAAGGGCTCATTTATAACTAGCTTCATTTTCGTTTGACATAAAGGCAAATGAAGAGAAAAATGATTGGTTGGTCGAGGTAACACCAACTATTGAAAGCAGTGGCAAACAGTAGCGGTTGGTCTTATACATGCAATCCACCATAAAGACATTTAAAAACATATTACTTAGGCGAATAGCAGTTGGATGTGCAAAAATATATTTTTTAGTTGAACTGAGCTCTCATTTACTTGAGTGAAACTAATGTAGTTGGAATCACTAATGCATTTAAACAAGTGTTGGATTGGAGTGCCACCTTCTAATTATGCTCAATATAACTTAGCCTTCGCATTGTAGATTGTTCCGATGGTTGTAGTGTTACCTGGATATCTCTTCTTTAACATTGTCAAAATTTTACGAGGCTTACATCCAACATTGTACATCTCCTCGACAATCTTATGTCCATTCACATCTAGCCTACCGACATATGAGTGTGCTTCTAAGTGAACAAATTCATGATTGTGTTTACCATGTGTAACTTTGATTTTCCATTCATTGTACTCATTTTTTTGTCCTTTAAGTGCAAATTTACACCCACAACGCTTGGAATTTGATTTCCTGATATTTCTCTTAACACACCCCTTCTTTTTTCTGAGTATCTGGAGGTAATCTGTCCCTATCACAACCCAAAATAACTCTGGGTGTAGCTCTATCATGGAGCTTATCTGCTCTTCTTATAATAATGACAATCTCAAATGTTTGGCAACATTCATAGCCCACTCAATTAAGTCTTCTTTACTTTCAAAACTAACGGATGTGCAAAAGTGCATTCCAACATTTTGTAAAGGTTCAACATTCTCAAACAAAATCATTTCTTTTGAGCTCATGATTAGGTAACCCCTAAATACAATCATAAAACGCATGCTAATGAACATAAAAATCACCCACTTATTAACAAACATAAAACTACTAATATCACATCAGAAAACTCACCAATGGAAGAATAAACTAGATCTGGAACAAAACTGCAGTTGATATGGAACAAACAAGTTTGATCTGCATTAAAAAAAGACAAATGAATCCATTATCAGGAAGAAGAAAATTTGTAAAAAAAAACTCTTGCTTCTCAATGAAAATGCAATAGAAAGGGAGAGGACCTTACTTAAAGGGGAAATCTGTAAAAATGGGGGGGGGGGGCGTCGGGCTAGGAGAAATCTGTAAAAATGGGGGACGTCAGGCTAATCTGAAAGGTAGACGGCCAACGAGCAGAGAGGGGCTTTGACTGTCGGCGATCAGAGAGGGGCTTCGAATGCCAGCGTCGAGCGTTGGCCGTCGGGCGTCGGGGGAGATGTGTGACTGCCGACGAGAGGGGAGGAGACGGGTGAGGGGGAGTTCAGCTGCCTGCGAGCAGAGAGGGGCTTCGAGCGCCGACGTCGTGCATTGGTCGTCTGGCGTCGGGCATTGGCCGTCGGGCGTCGTGCATTGGCCGTCGGGCGTCGTGCTTGAAAAGTGCGATTGCCGGCGACAGGGGAGGAGACGCGTGCGGGGGCTTCAACATGAGGGAATTAAGGCTGGGTACAAATATCGGGTTGAGTTGAGGAAGTAAACATGTTAAAAATTATATTAATTTGGGTATGAATATCCTATTTTTGATGTTTGAATAACAATACCCAACATTATTCCTATAAAATATTCAACCATATTAGAGATATGGAAGGGGACCCTAAAAGGCTAAGGCTTCATTTGGTTCGGCGGTGGCGGATCGATCCGGCGGGTGGAAACGGAGTGTTCGAACCGGAGGGGGGAGGTGACTGCTCCAAACGGAGCTTTTTGGGGGCGTTTCTCAAGGCCGGCGGATGGAAACGGAGCAAACGCCGCCGGAGGTTCATTTGTTTACCCTCCTTCCGGCGGCGTTTGCCCAAAACGGAATATCAAAACGCTCAAACAAATAGAGCCTAAAACGAAACAGAAAGAGAGCCTCGAACGAAACTGAAAGGAGAGCCTAGAAAGTATCTCCAACAGAGCCCTAATCGATATCCAGAACCCAAACCACCCTAAACACCCTAAAAGAGTAAAGAGGCCAGCAGAAGTGCAGAACAGCCCTAAAAACTTCTTCAATGAAGCTCTAAAATCACAAAAGAATTCCCCCTTCCCAATCAAAGCCGCAGGACCGTTCGAGGTGTCATCACCATTCGACCCCGATCCGTGAACTTGGCGCCATGGCGGTCTCCATGCACTGCCCCGCCGTTTTCGCCGGCGCCGCCACCCTCTCCTCTTCTCACGACCATCCCTTATCGCTCAGAAGAAGGAGCGTTGTCCCAGCCCAGAGCCCAGCCTTCCCCAAGATGTTTCTCCTTAGCCCGCAGCTTCTACTCTCTAATTTGTCTCTTATCACGACTACGCCCAGAAGAAAATCATTTTGCAGATGCGAGACATCCACAAGCTACGATCACATACCGAAGCAGTTTCAGGAAAGGAATCTAAAGGACGGATGTGAGCTGATTTTCCCTCTCGTTTACTTCCCTTCGATGCTCTATTTGGGGTTGCCTTATAATATGCAATTTGTTATGGAAGTTTTCATCTCATAGTACTGAAAGCTTTGTTTCTGCCATAGTTTTGATGATTAATATTTGATGTGTGAGCCTTACTGAACTGTGAAAATCTCAGCACCCAAAGCTAATGCATTTTTGAAATGAAAAGGAACATAAAATATTTTGGACATTGAAGCATTATATTAACTTCACTCTTACGGGTATACTGTTGAAATATGATTGTTTTATGTGACAAATAAGAAAATATGTAAAATTGAGTGTGTTCAGATCAGTGAGCTTATTATGAAGTACTCTGCTGTTCAAGGCTGATGATTGATGTGATAGAGGGAGTTAAGAGAAAGGTGAGATCTGGATCTTGGAAAATTTGGCAGGTCAAAGGCATTGAGGGTATGATGATAAAAGCTGCAGACGAGGAGATGAAGATGGTAAAATAGAGGGAGGGATGATGAGATTTAGACTCACCCACTCAAAGATGGAGAGGGAGAGCAAGAGGTAGAGAACGCCCAATACTAAAAATAAATTCATTACTTCGGATTCTGAGAAGAACCATACGAGCCATGACTCATTAATAATAAATTCAAAGAAATTTGTTTTGGCTACTCACTATTTCTTTTGACACCCTTATTATTTCATCTACTTCCCTCTCTGATCTCTATATAAGCCAATGTAAACAAAGTTTATCTTTAAATTTTTTTAATCTTCAATTTGTTTTGGTTTACATGACATCCTTTGACCACCATGCAAGTAGTGGTTGGAAATCCTTGGAATTTTGGGATGTTACAACTCCATTGTATATCGAGTAATATATTGATCACATGATGTAATTTTTAAAAAATTTATCACAAATAATCCTTATCTTAGCGTGGGATAAACCACCCAAGGATGTTATCATATACAATCTTCTAAGATGATCTAATATATGTCCAGAACTACAAGTTTTACATTGTATCATTAATATAATAGTAAATTTTAAAAATTAGCTTGGTTAATCACAAAAGTTTACTTATCTATCACACTTGCTCTTTCCACCACCTATATATTGATATCTCCTTCCAACATGAATGTGACAAGGGACCAGTTTACATGAAGTCACATCGCAGCCAGTAACCAGTTATCTTTCTCCACACATTTAAAATCTCGTGGAAACACATCTTTAAAGTACATAAGATACTTGTCGAGGCCACCAATATTAGTAGCCGATAAAGGTACTGATACCACTATAGGTGCAAGTGTCAACACTCTTATGCAAATATTAGTTTGTGCATAGGGGTAGGAATCATAGTTGGTCATAGTTAAAATTGGTGAATTATGCACGAAGGGGATATTGAATGAACCAAGAAGCATTATGTTACTTTGCATTGTCATCTACTTTTCATCACTGAAACCTTCTTATTTTTCTTCCCATATTCCTAGTTTTTCTCACAGAGTCCATTTGGATTGCATTAGTATGCCACCACCTTGCCCCCCTTGCCCCCCCTTGCCCCCCTTGCAACCGACGTTCTCCTGCAGGATATGATCAACCTGATTAATTGGTTATGTTTTGTTTGTTTGGAGTCGATACACTTAATTATATATGTTTGTCTTTTTTTGGTATGTAACAGGGAGGTTCAAGACTGTATCAGGGAGGTTGGGGGAGGAAGTGCAACTAACTGGAGGGAGGGAATAGGGAAAGGTTCCTGGGAGGGGAACCAGTTGGTTATGGGCTGCAAAAATGAATATAGTAGGAGAATTTCAGTCCAGAATTGGAGTGGGATGTGGGATAAGCAGTTGGTAGTCATCTCTAATGGAGGTGTTTTGAGGAAGTGGGGGTTATTTAAGTAGTTATTTGTGGATTTAGTGGAGGGAATGAGTAGTTATGGATCTAGGGGTAGGTAGTTATGGTAGTTTTAGGAAGTGAGAGTGGTGGTGGAGATGGTGATTGTCAACCGGCCTTGGTTGTGGTCGGTGATGGTGGAGTGGCTGGAGGGGGAGGAGTGGTTGCTGGTGGAGGAGGAGGAGGTGGTGGTGACCAAAAATGAGGTGGAGGGAGGAGGGGCTTGGTAGGCTTTGGAGGGAGAGGAGGAGGTGTTTCCCAAGCTTCACACTTAGAATCCGACTTCGACACTTGTGATCAGAAGGAGAATTTTCTCTCTAACTTTCATTGTCTTTTAAATAAATCCTCTAATCCTATTTATAGACTCAAGAGCCTACACAGACGATTTTGATTCTTTGATCACGACGATCTCCAAAATATACTAAAATAAAAGTCATAAAAATAAAAATAAACTGAAAATTATGGATTGTCGATCCACACAAAATGAACGGCTCCAATCATCAGACCCATGAGTGACATGATTCTCATCACTTCCCCACGCCTTGAATACCTTCATCTCCATAATGAAGATGATCACACTTTTGTTTGATGGCAAGTTGAATCCCTCAAGCTCTGGCACTGTTGTGACCTCATGAGCTAGTATCTTCTTAAGAACATCAAACGGATCTATCAACATTATAACTATAGATGCTGGAAATAATACTACCAATGCTGATGTTGACGACAGTACTGAGAGTGGTATTGTTGAAGCGAAATTGATGTTGACATGTTAGAGTCAGAGAAGATGAGTCCGTTACTGAAGGCTGTATTGATGATGATAATATTGCTATTGATGATGTCGTCGGCGTAGAGAACAATATTGCTACTGTTGAGGATGCCTGCTATAACCAGTGTTGTAGATGGTGCTGACAATGGTATCAGTGCTGAAGGTGTTGAGGGTAGTTTAGTGGTACTGCTGGTGGTTGAGTTGTAGGAGGAAGCAGAGAGAGAATAGGGAATGATATGTAAGGCTGAGGCCTTGAGGTTGTGGAAGGTAATGAGCCTATGCAAGCACGTGACTCATAAAATGAGGTCAAATCTTTAATATTGAATACGAGTGATATTCCCATATTTAGGAATATTGAGTTCGTAAACATTTGCCCCCATTCTACTAATGATTGTATATGGGCCTATTTGTTTTGCATATAATTCCTTTTGGGAACCTCTCAGCACATATATGCACTACAACTTGTTTACATTATTTGAAACTCTACACTTTCCTGTGATTAATCAACATAAGATTTATAAATTTCATTATTGCAAGTGATCCTATGTCGGATAGACTCACACATATCATGCAACTAGGGTAAATGTTGATCAATAGACTCAACAAATCTCCTACACATTGGCTCTACATTGTTCCCAATAATTCCTCTGAGGGGCACATGACCCAAAGGCTCAGTAAGTAGAGTATAAAAATTTTTTATCGCAGGTGCGATGATCATTCAAATAATCACCAAAGTCATAAGTTGTAAGATGCGATAAAAACGTATATTGAATGTTACTTAGAGTGTTGAGAATGATAAAATAGTTCATCATACCATCAAGAATTCCCTCAAACTTGATCGACTCATTATGAATACATTCTTAACAAACGGTAGTTTCTTAGGGGATCTATAGAAAAATTCTTTGCGATGATCACCCAAATAAATGTCTAAAACATTGACATTATAGCTCAGCTTTCAGATGCACCAAGTGTCTATAAGGATAGGAAACCCATATGGTGACTCATTGGGTAAGATATAAGAAACCTCGTCATATGTGCCAGGAGTGCTAGGGTAAGTTTCCAAAAAATTAGGAGTGTGCCCAAGTGCATGAAAGAAGGGCCCTACATACACAATACTGAACTCTACATCCTTTGGAATGGGTAGACTCTGAGATATAACTGGAGGAGGCTTCATAGATCCTATACTTGCAGGCAAGTGTCTTATTTGATTTTCATCTTCAATACGACTAACCGTGGGTGCTAGATAGTCTAGAATAATACTGCTCTAAAAACATCCATGACAATCACATTGCTTCATTTCTCAGTTTGCACTATAGTTAGGAGTATGCTTATTTTCACTTTGAAAAGGTGGATTCTTTGCAGGTCATCAGGTTATGGAAGGAATGGTTTGATCCAAAGTCGTATTATGTTGAACCTCTCGCTTATTCGAGCTTTTATGTGATCGATATGAGCATCGAAGAGAGTGTCTATGTTATCAAACTGAGCTAGCAGAAGTCTCAAGAGTTCAGCATTTGACATCTCCATGTTAGTCTCGGTTTCAAGAGGGTGGTGTCCTCTAAGAAACTTTCTCTTAGGTTGAATGTAAGGAGGCTTTGGATCCTCAAATAGAGGAGATGAGTACCAATGCTAGCCTATGTGATAGTACCGGGTCTCTCTTGATGTTTCCCCCGGGGTCGAGTATTATCAAACTCCAGATACTCTAATAGAGGAGAAGAGTGACAATGATAGCCTAAACGATGATTATTATGAATAAATTTAAATCATGATGGACGTGGGACACGGGATAAGCAGTTGGTAGTCATCTTAATGAAGATGTTTTGAAGAAGTAGGGGTTGTCGATAATGGGGTGTTATTTGAGGAGTTACTTGTAGATTTAGTGGAGGGAATTGGTAGTTATGGATAGTTGATGATCGTAGTTATGGTAGCTACATAAAGTGGGAATGATGGTGGAAGTGGTGGTTGATGACCAGCCTTGGTTGTGGCCGGTGGCGATGTTGGCCGAAGGTGGAGGAAGAGGTGATGAACGGACATGGGAATGGAGGGAGGAGGGGTTAGTTGGCCAAACTAGGGAGAGCGGGAGGTGATGCCCGAGCTGCACACTCGGACTTTGGCTTCAGCATCGGCGTTCAAAATGAGGATTTGCAACTTAGTTCGCCGAGGAGGGAGAAGGGGAGGTGATGTTAGAGTTGCGCCCTAGGACTTTGGCTTAGGTACCGGTGATCAAAGTGAGATTTTTCGCTGTAACTTTTAATATCCTCTAAATGAGTCTTCTATCACTATTTATATAAACTTAGGAGTCACTGTGTCCGGTCATGGTTCTTCGAGGTATCCCATCACATATAAATGATACACAATAGGGGTAAATAAGATTGCGATCAAAGAGTCCTATGGTATCTTGTCCATACCATTGGTATCCCAGGTCCATAGGGAAATTAGCCAAAAAAGTGAGTGAAGGCGTAGGGTAAATAGTCGATGCCACTGAGAGCAGACCCACCTTCCTTCCCCCTAATATCTGTCCGCACCCATGTGCAGGTCTACCTCCAAAATACCCTGAAATAAAAAAAAAATCATGGATTGTCAATCCACACAAAATGAATGTCTTTGATCATCATGTACACCTTTATGATGTGATCCCCCATCACAAAGCCTATCTCCTTCATGCCTATAATTTCAATTATGGCCTTAAAGCACAACTGCATAAGATTAAGACCCCATTCTTTCAGCATCATTACTCATTAGTCAATGAGACTCAATTTTAAGTTGACCTTGAACTCATTAAAGTATTTATAGTGAATAGTTCTAATTTTGTAGTATACATGATAAATCAGAGCACTGGTTTTGATTTCTTATATGGTGAAATCAAACGTTCTTTTTTGGAAATTTATGGAACTGTATATTATAGAAGTTCTCATTGCTCTGGATGAAATGAGTGGATTTAATTTATTTGAGGGACTTACGGCACTTCGGCTTAAAGGCTGAACTGACTTGGTGGTGAATCCAGAGGGGGACAATGAGTTCGTATACTGTCCTCTAGAATCTAATATTTTTTTTTTCTGTTAAGCACAATTTGGTTTAGGCCCCCCATTCCTTTCCATTATTTATAAAATTACTTAAAAAACTATATCCACTTAATTACAAGTGTCATAATCTAGCCTCTAGTTGAAACTTTCTAGGGGGGCTGCTAGTGGCAGCAAATGACTTCTTCCTTGGAGAAAGTTGTATCTAGTGCTTATCTAGTGGCTCTGCCTGCGAGCCCCAAAGCATTCGCGCAGGGTATATGATTTAGTCTTTTTTTCTGCTATTATGTTCCTTATGCAGTGCAGTTCTTTTCCCCAAACGTTTGATTGCATCATCTCACCATCGAATTCCATATGAACATTTCCATTTTAGTCGAGCACTCAAATTCCATGGCTCTTTTTGTTTGGTGAAATCCTTTTCTCTAATGCAGTAATGGAAAACTATAAAAATGTTCCACGACACCTTTATGGTCTCTCTACTTCTCAATTAGACATGTTCATGACAGAAGATAATCCTGTAAGACGTCAACAAGAAAAGGTCACGGAGGTATGATTATAATCACGCCTTCATGCTGTAATTGATTGATAGTTTTTAAATTCCATTCATTTTCTTTGTGCAAGACTTATATGAGATGAAATAAAAAAACTAAATGTGGGGGTATGTTTGCAGGAAAGCATCTCATCTTCTAGGAATTATCTTGAAAATGGGGGGATGTGGAGCTTAGCAGGTGTAAAGGAAGGCCCATCGAAGTATAGTATGAGTGTAAGCATGTACCGTGGAGGGGCAAGGGGTTACGGTAGGCCTAGAAGTGCCCCTCCAGATTTGCCCTCTTTGTTGTTAGATGCTCGAATTTGCTACCTGGGAATGCCTGTAAGTTACACTGTCCTTAAAATGATTAAAACATTTCACAGATTTTTATTTTACTTTTATTTTTTAGAGGAAACAAATTTTTTTACTGCACAGATTGTTCCAGCAGTGACTGAGCTGATTGTTGCACAACTTATGTGGTTAGATTATGATAGCCCCTCCAAACCTATTTATTTGTATATAAATTCATCTGGAACCCAGGTATGTACTTTTCAGACAATGTATTGAAAAAAAACCTGAGCAGTACATTGCTGGTCAGCTTTTAAATATATTTTTTAGTTTGTACTGAACGAAATGCTCCTACCTGAAAATTGAACTACTTGTACTGTTTACATTTCTAGAATGAAAAGATGGAGAATGTTGGGTCTGAAACAGAAGCATATGCAATTGCTGATACCATGGCTGTGAGTATAACGGACTCTTATTTTTGTGAGAGAAGGAACTATTCAGAAAGTGTGTATACTTTTTATGTATGCGCCTTAAAAGATCCCTAATAATTAGCAATGATATTCATATGTGATATCCTCAGGTTAAAAAAGCATTTTTTTCTGTAATTGTTTTTCATGGATTAGACATGTTGAAGCAGTTTCTGTCAACTTTGTACTCAAATTTTAGTTTACCAAATGCCTCGGTAATTAAAGAGAGCACTTATGCTTCCAAATATTTATTTCAAGGCCTTTGTATAAAAAAGATTGAAGGATGCTCAGCTTAATGATATTTTGGAACAATAAGTACTGTTTAATCATAGCTTCTAAGTTAATTACATGAAGTTCCTTGCATGAGCTCTATCTCCAGACACTGACTCAACCAAACATTTTATGCAATACATGGTAAGGTCTAGATTTTCTAACAAAAATATAAATGCGAAGCTGAAAATGTTTCAACACATTCACATTTCCCAAGACACGAGTTGTAAATCCGAAAAATTGATCACTATACTGATGAAAACCAAAAACAGAAAAAATCATTTCAAAATAAAGACTATTGAGCTTGTACTAGAAAGTAACGATGAAAATAAGGGACAATTAAGTGTTACATAATAGTGTGGCATGCATCCCCATACCCTTCTTGAACTCCGAATTTGAATTTGTGCTGAATGTAAGCACACAAGCTTTGCATGGACACCCCAATGTCGTTTGATGTATGTATGCATCAAGATCATGTGGCCCACCAAAGGACCACTATGGGCTCCCCGCACTAGTTAGGATCAGCTAGATTTAGCCCATAAGGTTAACTGTGTAAAATCCCCCTCCCAAACTGGAGAGCAGATTTTATCCCAGTGTAACCGTCCCGCGGCGGTACTACTCAACATGGCTACACACCACCACACGACTCTTACCCTGCTGGCCAATATCACAAAACCACATCAGAGTATATGAAATAATACATAAGTACAACAAAAGTGTAAACAAGAAGTATCACCAACATAAACAAAGTAAGTAGTCACAGAAAATCACACCAAATCTCAAACCCATATAGTAGCAAAGCAGAACTAAGGGCTACGCATGCCCGTACAACACCAAACATAAAATTAGTCAAGTATGATAATCTCAACGACGCTCACATCCACTGGATCATCAGACGAGTTCGTGGAAGAATCATGTAACTGAGGCAGAGTGGGCGTCATCCTAATAGTTCTTCATCTACCGCGATATGGGTTGAACCTCCACTGAGGTACCCGCAGCGGGATTACTTGTTCATGCTCTTGTTAATGTTTACTAATAAAATATTAGTTATCGACAACTAAGAAACATCCTCCCAAGTCCCACCCTTCAGTGCTCCTTAGGGCGCAATGCAAGTAGGGTCAATAGTTTATTAAAACTGTAGAAAGAGCTCGAAAACTTATGTATATATCTCAAGTGTATAAATACAAGGAGAGAATACAAATATATAGGAGGAAGAAGGAGATAATCAATCCTATACATGATGTGGGACTAAAGAGGAGAGAAGAGAAAAAGGATAAATGGGCTCTTTACATGGGCTTTTTTAACACTCCCCCGCAAAATGGAGCGTACAAATCGTATGCGCCAAGCTTGGACAAGCACTGATAGAAGAGGGGTCTGGAAAGAGCCTTTGTGAGGACATCCACAACTTGTTCAGACCCTGGAACATGCTTTAGATCGAGCTTCTTCATTTGAACTTTCTCCCAGATGAAGTGACAGTCGACTTCGATGTGCTTTGTTCTTTCGTGGAAGACCGGGTTCTTGGCGATATGTACAGTAGCTTGGCTGTCACAGAGGAGAAGAGCCGGTGAAGGTAGTTTTACACCCAGATCAGTGAGAAGAATCTCAAGCCACGTCAGTTCAGACACCACAGATGCCATTGCCCGGTATTCTGCCTCAGCTGATGATTGAGCAACGACCGCTTGTTTCTTGCTTCGCCATGTAACCAAATGTCCCCCAAAGTAGGTGCAAAAATCACTGATAGATCGCCGGTCATCAAGGGAACCAGCATAATTAGCATCTGAGTATGCCACCAATGTTAGAGCTGAAGAAGAGGTTCTATAGACAAGTCCTTGACCAGAAGTTGTTTTAAGGTATCTGAGAATGCGTTCAACAGCCTAAAGATGAGATCTTCGAGGGGAGTGCATGTATCGACTGCCAATACCAACAACGAAGGAAATATCTGGTCTGGTTACCGTGAGATAGATCAATTTTCCGACGAGGCGACGATAATATTCAGGATTCTGGAGTAGGAGATCCGAGTCAGATGCCTGGACGCACAATTTGTGGTTTACATCCATAGGGGTGTCACTCGGCTTACAGCCTGAATAACCTGCATCATGAAGGAGATCGAGACAATACTTTCGTTGAGAGAGGACAAGTCCATCCGGTCGTCTAGCAACCTCAAGACCCAAGAAGTATCGAAGGGGCCCCAGATCCTTTGTCTGAAAGACGGAACTTAGATGTAGTTTGACTGCCTGTATCCCTTGTGAGTCATCTCTTGTAATGATGATATCGTCAACATATACTAACAGAAGAATCGTTCCTGTTGGTCGGTGGCGAGTAAACAACGAGAAGTCGGCCGAGCTTCGAGTAAAACCAATATCACGAAGGGCCTTACTGAATTTGTCAAACCATGCCCGTGGGGATTGTTTGAGACCATACAGATCCTTCAAAAGACGGCAGACCTGAGACTCCCCCGTGTTCTCAAACCCGGGTGGTTGCTGCATATACACCGTCTCCTGGAGATCCCCATTTAAGAAAGCATTCTTGATATCCATGAAATAGGGGCCACTGGCGATGGACAACGACAAAGTTGAGGACTTAAACGGTATTGATCTTGACCACCGGAGAGAAAGTTTCCTCATAGTCGAGCCCCTGTTGCTGGGTGAAACCACGAGCCACGAGACGAGCCTTCAGTCGGTCAATTGTCCCATCAGCAGCATGTTTGATGACAAAGACCCACTTACACCCAACCGGTTTCTGACCCGGAGGAAGGGGTACTACAGTCCATGTCTGGTTAGCCCAGAGAGCAGACATTTCTTCTTCCATGGTTGCCCGCCAGCCCGGATGTTGAAGCGCCTCCTTCACAGAGTTAGGAACAGAGACCAAAGAAAGAGAAGTAGCAAATGTGTGCAGGAGGAGAGAGAGGTGATGGAGGGAGACGTAGTTGGCCAGAGGATGAGCAGTGGAGGGCAGTACCTGATCAGCAGGACGCGGAGTATCCGTGGTTGAGGCCGACTGCAGAGGGGCAACAGAACCAGAAGGGCGACGAGTGTAGACACGGATAACAGGTGGTTTTGAGGGAGCAGGAGCCGGTGTAGGTAGAACCTGCGATGGTGGTGTAGTAACGGGGATAATCGGGCGTGGGATGGATGGCGGGAGAGGAGCTGGTGGTAGATGAGTGGGTAAAGGAGCAGGACAAAACGGTTGATCTTCCCGGAAGGTAACGTTAGCAGAGACCGAGATCTTTCGAGTAGCCGGAGAATAACATACATAGCCTTTCTGGGTGCGCAAATAGCCGACAAAGATGTGTTTAGCCGCCCTGGGATCTAATTTATCCGAGGACGGCCACAGACGGTGGACGTAGCAGGTGCTGCCAAAGACACGAGACGGGAGAGGAAAAGCCGGAGTAGAGGGAAACAGTAGGCTGAACGGAGTAGCATAATGGAGGACGGAGGAAGGGAGACAGTTGATGAGAAAGCAGGCAGTGGAGACCGCAAAATTCCAGTAAGTCTTGGGAACATGCATTTGAAGCATCTGGGAGCGGGCGACATCGAGTAAGTGGCGGTTCTTCCTTTCGGCAACACTGTTTTGCTAGGGTGTGTATGCACAAGATGTTTGATGAATAATCCCGAATTCAGAGAACAAATCGGTAAATGCGTGACCGGTGTATTCACGAGCATTATCAGAGCGCAATATTTTGAGGGTGGTGTGGAATTGTGTACGAGTCTCAATGTCAAAAGCCCGAAAGACACGGGGAAGATTGGAGCGATCGCGAAGTAAGTATAGTCATGTAGTGCGAGAATAATCATCAATAAATGTGATAAAGTAACGAAAATCAGAAATACTTGTAATCTTAAAAGGGCCCCATACATCAGAATGAACTAAATCAAATGGAGCAGCGCTCCGAGTACAATGCGCAGGAAAAGAAGATCGTGGCTGCTTGTCGAAGATACATGACTCACACTGAAAAGGATGAAGTGAGAGATCAGGAAGAGCTCGCTGGAGGATCGGCAGAGGGGCATGCCCAAGACGTCGATGCCATTCAGTGGAAGAGACAGAAGAGAGAATGGTGAGAGAGTCGTCGAGAAGGTAGAGCATGTTCCGCAGCGTGCCTTTATCAATGGTAGTCTGCGTCCGCCGATCCTGTATAACAAAAGAAGATGTGAATATGACAGAACAATCAAGATCACTAGTAAGACGTCCAACAGAGAGTAAATTGAACGGGGAACTCATAACATGAAGAGCCGAGCGAAGGGAGATCGACGGGTTGAGAGAAAGATCCGTCGAGCCGGAGACGGGAACCGTCGCCCCATTGGCCACAATGATAGACTTCGGATAAGGAGAATCCGAGTACTGGGCAGGACGTCACGAAGTAATGTGATGAGTGGCACCTGAGTCCACGATCCAGCACGAGCTGGTGGATAAACAAGCAGTATCTGTGTTGGAGACGGAGGCAATGGGGGCAGAGGGCGGGTTGAGCAGCCCCTGGAGTTGCTGGAGCTGAAGACGGACGACCTCAAGATCAGGAGGGGCGGCAGAGGGGGCGTCAACAACCACAGATGCCGTCAGACGAGGAGGATAACCAATTTTCCGGTAGCAGGTCGCCTCATGATGGCCGTCTTTCCCGCAATAGGAACACTTCGGCCGACCCCGACCACCACGCCCACGGCCCCGAGAGCCCGAACGTCCGCCTCGAGCAGAGGTAGGAGGGGACGGTAGGAGTGAAGGGGTCTGCTGAAGAAGGGCCTGGGGAGAAGGAGCAGAAGTATCCGAAGGAGATGACACACGAAGAAGCATGGAGCAAACATCAGAGAAAGACGGTGTTGTGGGAGAAGCCAGAACCTGAGTTCGAATGCTCTGAAGGTGAGACGGAAGACGGGCCATCATGATGGCAATGCAGACGGCTTCCTTCTTAGCGCGCTGAGCAGCATGATCATTGGTGGACAACTGATGCTAGATCCAGGCCTCAACAAGTGTTTTGGCTCGAGCGACAAAGGAGGTCATATCTGAAGCCACGCCACTGTCGAGAGCGAGAAGATCAGTGAGGATGTCGTAGAGATGCTGAAGGCTGTCGCGGTCGGAGTATAAGGAATGCAACTCATCCCACATAGCCTTGGCGGTTTTGTGGTACATAGCCATCTGATAAGGTTCATAATCCAGGGAATTAAGGAGCCACGTCTGAACGTGGCCATCATTGCGGAGCCAATCATCGGTAGGAGGAGAAGGAGGTGCCTGGGTAAGGTGAGGCATGAGGCCCTTGGCTTGAAGAACCCGTCTAACCGAATGCATCCAAGGGATGAAGTTTTTCTTCCCAGAGAGTGAACTAGTAATTATCCACAGCTCATCGCGGACTTCAGCAGAACAAATCGGGCAGTCTGCAGGACAAGCCGGGCGGTCTGTAGGCGGACTAGCCGCTGGGCCAGTGGAGTCGACAGACGAGCCCATAGAAGCAGCTGCAGAAGGAGACCGCAGCGAGAAGAGCCGGAGATCGCACGACAGGGAGGGAAGGAGAAGACCGCGACCTGAATGCGGTAAAGCAACAGTCCGCACGGTCACACCGGACACCAGCGATCAGATAGACCGCGACCAAAATGCGGAAAGAAGATAGTCCGCACGGTCTGGGTGAGCACAACAGCGGTCAGAGCCAAGGAGGCCGCAAGAAGAAAGAAAGCGGACAGGGAGGGGAAACCGCGAGTAGAAGAACTCGAGCGGAAGGAAGAAGAGGCCGCGAGAAGAAGTCGCGAGTAGCAGCACTCAAGCGACAAGTGAGGAGAAGCTGATCGCGGCGAACCAGAACAGTCCGCGGCGAGGAGAAGAGGCAGGCCGAAAGGCGCGAGTTGAGAGAGACTGCGGCGGACAGGAGCAGTCTGCAAAAAAAGGGGGGGGGAGTCAGCTGACCGAAGAGAGGAGAGTCCGCAGTGGTTACGAGTAGTCTGCGGCCAGATAAACCAAGAGACCGCGAGGCAGAAGAGAGTGCGGACAAGAGGAGCCCGCAACGGATAAGAGGAGCCCGCAGCCCGTAGTGGACAAGCAGATCCCGCAGCGGATAAGAGGATCCCGCAGTGGATTGAGTGAGAATAGCTGGGAGAAGTGTACCCCACGGGTCAGAGAGGATGGAGACTATAAGAAGCCCAAGGAGGAGGGTGGAACCACGGAGAGGAAGAGGGAGCGGAACCAGAGATAGAGGTCGCAGTGAGCCGAGCGGCTAAGGGAAAGGAGCGGACAGAAGATGCAGGCCGCAGGAGACCGCAGGCCGCATGAGAGAAAGGAGATCGCCTAAAGGTAGGCGGTTAAGAAAAGAGAGGCCGCCCAAGGAGGATCGCTGCCTCTGATACCATGTAGAAAGAGCTCGAAAATTTATGTATATATCTCAAGTGTATAAATACAAGGAGAGAATACAAATATATAGGAGGAAGAAGGAGAGAATCAATCCTATACATGATATGGGACTAAAATGGAGAGAAGAGAAAAAGGAAAAATGGGCCCAATAATGGGCTCTTTACATGGGCGTTTCTAACAAAAACATCAAACACTTCGGTGTTCCGCCTCTTCCAGTGTCGGAGCCCTCCCAACCCGCACAGCTTGTGCCGCCGCCACCGCCGCGATGTCTGCCACCACCACCGCATCTTGTGTCGCCACAGCCTCCAGCTGAGCTGCCTTCGCCTATCACAGTTGTCGTCATTCAGCCGCTCTCATCATCATGTTCTACACCAACTCCTCCGGTCGACTCGTCGCCGCCTCTGTCGGCTCTTGCTCCATTGGCCCCTGCCATGCCACTCCCATTGACTGCCTTGCCACCTCTTTGGACGGCCCCTGCTCCACCGACTCCGACGGATCCATTTCTGCCGCCACATGTCGGCCCTCCTACCTCCGTGTAGCTGCTGCTCACAGCACCTCCAGCGGCCCCGACAAAGCCATTCCATATGCCGCCAATTTTCCTGATGGCGGCGCTGCTACTCGCCGACGCCACCACCGCCGCTACGCGTTACTGCGCGTTGTTCTGGTGGGGGGGGGGGTCAAGGTACCAGATTGTTCGGCCACCCGCATGGAGCACGAGCTTGAGGGCAAGCTTGTTTTAAAGTACGGATGGAGTGTTACAGGTCCTCCATCATTTATCTTATTATATTTGTATTATTTGTATCGAATCGTTATGTAGTCTTTTTATATGTTTAAATATTTCTTGTTTGTAGTTGTATCGGGTATTTACCCCCGTGTCATTTTGGCCTTATATAAGGAGGCCTTGTCATGTATTTGGATTGGGAAGCAATGAAATATGAAATTCCTCTCTCTTTCTAAATTCTTCTCCTTCACTCTCTAACCCCTCTTCTCCCTCTAGGGTTTCCTCTTCCTCTTCCCTCAACTTCTTCTCCTTTCACAAGCTCCAGGGTTTAAACCCCCTTGTATCATTCGCTGGCCATCACAGAAGGCTTAAAAGTTTTTTAGGGGTATGAAAGTGGTTTTAAGGGGATATGAGGTTGGGAGTCTCCTAGTCAAGCTGGTTAGAAGAGGAATTATCTAATATGGGTCAAATTGGGTTGTTAGGGTCTGAACCAGTGGACAAAAAAGGGGTTGGCAGGCTTAGATCTCTAGCGTGCGGCTGGCTCAGCTTCATTGAAGGCAACACCAGTGTATCGTGAAAGTGAGCAGTTAGGGTTCTTATCAATCCAACTAGTGAGCAGTTAGGGTTCTTATCAATCCAACTTATAGCCTCTCAAAATACTACAACGTCAAAGCTCAAAATTACTAGACAGTCAACCCAAAACATTCTGACTCAATTAAAGTAGCCACTAGCTAGAAAGTCGAGAAGGATCAAAATCCATTCATTCTAGAATGAGTCCAACACTAACAATTGAGCAAAATAAGCTTTGAGTCATCATAATAGCACTATTCCCTGTAGCATGCCTAATCTTAGATGCGTGCCTGATCTTATTTGCATCATGCATCATATTAATGCTTCATAAGTGCATAATAGTGGAATGCATAGAGTTTCCCAAAATGAATATTTGAACACTAATTCCACATTAACATTTTCGTTGTTAATGTTTCACCATTTTCGTCGTTAATGTTTTACCATTTTCTCACAGAAAATGAACCTCAGTAAAAATTAGTAAATTTCAAAGAATCTAACTTGTGTTAATTCCTGTTGGCAGTACTGCAAATCCAAAGTGTACACTGTCAACTGTGGCATGGCATATGGCCAAGCTGCACTGCTCCTCTCTTTAGGCTCCAAAGGTTTTCGTGCTCTGCAGCCCAATTCATCAAGTATGATCCTTTCTATCTAATCTATAGTTTTATTTAAATTATTGTGTGCTGAATTTTTGTGCTTTGGTAGCTAAATTATACCTTCCAAAGGTCAGCAGATCTAGTGGAGCTGTCATCGATATGTGGATCAAGGTAAACAATTACTTTATATTTGTCCTTGTCGCTCTTACCCTTCGTTTTTTGAAAAGGCTTATTACTTATGTTTGATTGTATCTGGATCAATGTTTAACTCACATTGGATTTTTTTGCAAGCTTTTTTACATAATGAACAGAACACGTGCATGCATAATTCAATCATGTTACCTCGGTAGTTTTCAACTATCTATACTATATATACAAAGATTTATCATCGGTCGTTGTGATTGCATGGTGTAACACCCAGGGCCTGTCCGATCAAACTTTAATCTTTATATACAGGAAAACAAAATTTATAAAGTGCACAAGTATAATAGGTGAGTAGCCACCATGTACCTTGTATAAACTCCAAAGGAAATACAACTATTCATTATTATTATAAATAATAATTATTAATAACAATTATTATTCTTATTAATTATTATCATTAAAAATATATAATAATTTTAAATAATTAATTTTTTTCCAAAAGCTAAAATAATTTTAAATAACCCTGTTGGCGTGGGGGATGCCGGACCCCTCACCGGTGACATCGGATGCCCCATCGATGACGTTTGATTCCTGACGGGGCTCCCGGGTACTGTTGCGCGGGGGAAAATATAAATATTATGAACTGTCGGGGCGGGCGATTCCCGCTGCTGTAACCCGGGTACCATCGCGCGGGGCACTGGGGACCCCGTGCACCGTCACTCGTATATGTGTGTGTATATATGTATATATATGTATGTGTGCGTGTCTCTACACACACACACACACACACAAGCTGTCATGCACGGGGTTCTCCCATTCCGGACATGACAGTACACATGCCATCTCCGTGATTTTTTTAGCAAAATATAAATTTTAAAACAAACTAAGAGGATGACACATTTTATAAAATTTACAAAACACAAATTAAATATACTTCAAAAATTATAAAAGATGTAATAAAAATATTGTAAAATTGGAAAGATGAATGTTTTACCAAGGTTTTTCCCCATATATATAGTATAGATATGTATTGTTGAGGCCAAAAGCGTCCTCAACCTCCACACTCAACTACGAACCGCTAAAAGACGGGGAAACTAGGAGCTGCAAGTGACCAACTACTAATCGCAAGTGGTTGAAGAGAAGGGAAGGGGGAAGAGAGAATAAGGTTCCACTAACGGCTACACCGAGCTTTCTGCGACTGCAATCCTTAGCTGGGTCAACCAACGTGGTACGAACCCGGGGAGGGGGCGGGAAATTCGGTCGGCAAGGGGGAAGGAGAACGGGAGAGAGCGAAAAAGAGGGAGAGAGAGGAAGAGTGGAGGGATTAGGGTTTAGAGGAGAAAGAGAAAACACACATTCATTTTTTGATGAAAATAATACAGGGCTTACACGTCCTCTTATAGCGATGAGGAGCGAATACAAAAGGAAATTTTGAAATTAGGAAATATGGAATTACTTAAAATATCGCAAGCATAACAAATAACGTCTCAAACAAACGAGGCAACCAATAAATTATTAGTTATCTTCTGCGGGAATGGTGGGACCATCCGATATACGCGTACGACATGTGTAAACTTTCCAAGGAGGCAAGGAGACTCGTCGTCGTGTAGCTCCGTAACAATGCCACCATCTGGAAAATGTGTCTTTTCCTCAAGACAGTAGTCGGGAAACTGGTGGCGGAAATCATCCCGGGGAAATCACGTCGCGTCTGAGTCGGTTCGGCCGGTCCAAGCCACAAGGACCTCCTCCGATGTACGGTCCCCTGTTGTGCGACATCTCTGATCGAGGACCGTAGCGGGGTAATAGGGTGCCTCTCCTGCGATCTGTGGTGGTGTGTTTTCCCACCCTGCGTCGTAGCTGCGAGACATGGAAGATCAGATGAATGCGGCTCCCGGCTGGAAGGCGAAGGCGGTAGACGAACGTCCCTATACGGGAGAGGACCTCAAAAGGCCCGAAGAAATGAGGTGCCAGTTTCAGACAAGGTCAACGAGCCACCGAAAGCTGTCGGTAGGTGTGGAGTTTGACGAAAACCTTCTCTCCTACTTGAAGGAGTGGTCTCGACGTTTCCTGTTGGCGAAGGAAACCATCTTCTGTTGGGCCCGACGTAAGTGGTCTATGATGCACGGGGACGAAAACGGGATACGGGATATGGGATATGATACGAAACGGATACGGGAAACGTGATTTTTTAAAAAATAAGGATACGAGAAACGTTTTTAATTATTTTTAATTATTTTAATATAAGTACTAATTAATATAAGAATAAGACAACTAATAAACTATTTGTACATATAAGCGATAAATTAAACATTCTATCACATGTCCACATCAATATATCATTACATCAATTGATCATTGTTTTGTTACATTCACATGCAAAATATTAAGTTTAAAAATTAAACATTCTCTCCAACAGTATCAAGTATCAACTTCATCATCTTCTTCAATAATCGAGAAATGCTCTACATATGTTCTACATACAGTTAATTAGCTTATACTACATAAGGAAAAGCTAACAACTAAAAATATTACTTAAGAAAAATCTTATACTGGTACAAATTGTTTATACTAACGAAATGCTCTACATACAGTTAACAGAGATCATACTAACAGAGATTACTTTGGATGATTTTGAAGACCTCGAGATCACGGCGGAGGACACCACAGAGGCCGTCGATGACGCAGACCTTCACCATTTGGAGCTTCCATGCTTTTCCGTGGGAGGCATTTCAGGCCCCCAAACCATGAAGCTGGCGGGCAAGTTGGGCGACCATCACATTGTCATCATGGTGGACAGCGGGGCGAGCCATAATTTCCTTTCATCTCATCTGGCGCAACAACTACGTCTTTCGATGGAACCTTCTCCATATTTCACTGTTAGTTTGGGCGATGGTCGTCACCGCTTGATCCATGGTTGTTTTTTGTCCGTCTCGCTTTCAGTGGGGGACCTTACTCGATGACGAAGGACTTCTAATTCTTCGACCTTGGCGGGATTGACGCCATTTTGGGAGTTGTGTGGCTCTGCACGCTGGGTGACGTGCGAGTCAACTGGGGGACTATGACGATGCGCTTCCTCGAGGACGGTCGAGAGTGCTGCCTTATGGGAGATGTCGCGCTACTTCGCTCCCCTGTCTCCGTTTGCGCGATTCAGCGGACTGCGGACGTCGATTTTTCGACTTGGCTCTGGTCCATCTCGGACGCCGCGCCACCGGACCCAGCACCACCTCCAAACCTCAGGCCCTCCTATCCGAGTTTGCGGATTTCTTTGCTGCACCATCCGGGTTGCCACCGGCTCAGTCGCACGATCATGTCATACCTCTTCAGCCCAGCGTGTCAGCAGTCTCGGTCCGACCATAAAGCTGCAGGCATGTGCAAAAGGACGAGATCGAGAGGCTGGTACGTGACATGTTGATGGGGGGCCTCATCCGCCTCAGCGCCAGCCCCTTTTCCAGCCTGGTCTGTTGGTCAGGAAAAAAGATGGCAGTTGGCGCTTCTGCGTAGACAATCGGGAACTCAACAAAGCCACCGTCCTAGACAAGTACCCGATTCCGGTGATTCATGAGCTTTTGGATGAGCTCTATGGCGCGACCGTCTTCACCAAGCTAGACCTCTGTGCCGGCTACCACCAGATTCGCGTTCTGCCGACCGATGTCTCCAAGACGGCTTTTCAGACCCATGACGGTCACTATGTGTTCCTGGTTATGCCTTTTGGCCTGACCACCGCACCAGCCACTTTTCAGGACACGATGAACGATATTTTTTACCTGGTACTTCGTCAACACGTACTTGTTTTTTTTTATGACATATTGGTCTACAATTCTTCTTCGCAGGAGCACCTCCAACCGAAGACCCCTTCGATTGGACGGCGGCGGCCTCTGCCTCTTTTACTGCGCTACAGCAGGCCTTAGTTCGTGCCCCGGTGTTAGCCATGCTGGATTTCTCCCAGCCCTTTCTCGTGGAGTGCGACGAGCTGGGCGTCGGCGTGGGAGCCTTATTGATGCAGGTCGGCCACCCTGTGGCCTACTTCATCCGTTCCTTTTCGGACATAATCCGCAGCCGCTTCGCTTACGACAACGAGCTCATAGGCCTCGTCCTCGCTGTTCAACATTAACAACCTTACCTCTTGGGGCAACGGTTCGTGGTCCGCACGGACCACCACAGCCTGCGCTACCTCCTACAACAGAAGATTGCTACGCCCGCTCAACAAGTATAAGTGGTCAAGCTACTAGGCTACGACTTCAGCACAGAGTTCCGATTGGGGAAGATGAATCGTGCAGTCGACGCTCTCTCGCGCAACCCCATACTCGCAGTCATCTCCCGCCCAGTCTGGGAGGATGCGGATACCCTCCAACAGGAAGTAGAAGTCGAGCCTGCGCTCCGGTGGCGCGGCGTCTGAGATGGACCAGTGCCAAGTCGAAAAATCGACGTCCGCAGTCCGCTGAATCGCGCAGACGGAGACAGGGGAGCGAAGTAGCGCGACGTTTCCCATGAGGCAGCATTCCCGACCGTCCTCGAGGAAGCGCATCGTCATAGTGCCCCAGTTGACTCGCACGTCACCCAGCGTGCAGAGCCACGCAACTCCCAAAATGGCATCAATCCCGCCAAGGTCGAAGAATTAGAAGTCCTTCGTCATCGAGTAAGGTCCCCCACTGAAAGCGAGACGGACAGACAACAACCATGGATCAAGCGGTGATGACCATCGCCCAAACTAGCAGTGAAATATGGAGAAGGTTCCATCAAAAGACGTAGTTGTTGCGCCAGATGAGATAAAAGGAAATTATGGCTCGCCCCGCCGTCCACCATGATGACAATGTGATGGTCGCCCAACTGTCCCGCCAGCTTCATGGTTTGGGGGCCTGAAATGCCTCCCATGGAAAAGCATGGAAGCTCCAAATGGTGAAGGTCTGCGTCAACGACGGCCTCTGTGGTGTCCTCCGCTGTGATCTCGAGATCTTCAAAATCATCCAAAGTAATCTCCGGCTCGAATTCGCCGATGATGGCGTGGAATTCCTTGACCGCGCAGACGTAGGTAGGGGAATAGGGTTGACGGCAGCAGAAGCATAACCCCTTGCGACGGAGGTCATCGAACTCTCGGTTGGAGAATCACTGCGGAGGGCCAGGACGACCTGTACGGCCGGCTGGAGGGGGCCGAGGGGCCTGCAGATTTGGAGTAGCGGTCCGCCATGGTCGGCCTTCTGGCAGAGGCCCTCCTGGAGCCGGTGGGGGTTGAGGGGACAATTCCGCCTCACAAGGCGGGCCATGTCGATGGTCTCGGAGACCGTCCAAGGGTGGTGGGTGCAGAGCCGGGACCGGATGTTGGGCCGAAGGTCTTGCATGAAGAAGCCAAGATAATGATCCGGTGGTAGGCCTGGAACATGGGTGACTAGGGCCACGAATTCATCAATGTACTCATCCAATGTGCCTGTTTGGCGTACCCCACACAGTTGTTCGATGGAGGTTCCGGAGTAGCAGCTGTCATAGCGGCGGATCATCTCCTGTTTGATCTCAGGCCAAGAGATAGTCGGGTTGGACTGGCGGAGCCACCAGGCCCAGTGGAGGGCGGAGCCGTCGAGTCCCACAACGACGGTAGAGACCTTGTCCTACTCGAGTGGTGGAGATCAAAGTACTATTCTTCCTTGGCGATCCACCCAATTAGATCAACTCCGACGAAGGTGGGGAGGTCTAAGACAACGGCTGGGCAGTCGGGGGGACAGGGGGTGCGGCGTCCCCAACGTGCGGAAGTGGTGCCGCCCCTAGGATGGACGTGCTGGTGGCCGGGCACGCGGATCCGCTGGCGGAAGATGCAGCAGAAGGTTGTAACACATCAAGTTTTACATGGATGGCGAGCAAGGAGGCTTGTAAGGAGGCAACGATGGACTCGAGTGCTGACACGACGTAGGAGCGCCTCGTTGGCGTCCTCCGATGGGGCCTCGACCGTAGAATGGGTGGTCGGCGTCATGGCCGCGGGAAGAGGGGCGGCAGCAACGGTTCGACACAGGCTGTACAGGTGCTGAAAAGTGGCAGCAGCGCGACACGGCGCGGCGACGGCAGGGAAGGGCGCGGAAGGGCCGCACAGCCTGGCACAACGCTGTAACGCGCGGAACGCGGACGGGTGGGGGACATGGACGGGCTACGAGGGTTGATGCAAATCACGACGGTGCGGGTCGTCGTGGACGACACGACGCGGGTCAATGCAGACGTGGACTGACCGGGCTGGCTCTTCGGCGGCTGACGATGGGCGGAAATGGCAGGTCACACTGGTTTGGTACAAACCCGGGGAGGGGGTGGGAAATTCAGTCGGCAAGGAGGAATGAGAACGGGAGAGAGAAAGAAAGAGGGAAAGAGCGGAAGAGATGAGGGATTAGAGTTTAGAGGAGAAAGAGAAAACACACATTCATTCCAGGATGGAAATAATATAAGGCTTACGCGTCCTCTTATAGCGATGAAGAGCGAATATAAAAGAAAATTCTGAACTTAGGAAATACATAATTACTTAAAATGTCTCAAGCAAACAAAATCAAATAACGTCTCAAGAAAACGAGGCAACCAATAAATTATTAGTTATCTTCCGCGGGAATGGTGGGGCCATCCGATATACGCGTCGATGCGTGTAAACTTTCCAAGGAAGCTCGTCGTTGTGTAACTTCGTAATATAACGCATCGATCTGACACAAGGGATAACAATCCTTAGGACAAGATTTATTGAGAAGAGAAAAATCAGTACACATTCACCACTTCCCTCCAACCTTCTTCACCATTACGACATTAGAGACCTAGCTTGGGTACTTGAACTCTGATACCAAACTTGCCTCCAGCAGCTTCTTCACCTCTTCGTGAATGGGCTTGGCCAGAGTAATCTCTATCGCCTTCTTCTTCTTCCATATGGGGTGAACCCCTAGATTCAAGTTGAGGCGATGACACGCCGCATCTGCATTAATGTCGGGCATGCCTGCGACGCTCTATGCGAATACGTCGAAGTTCTCCTGCAGGCACACAATGATCTATCGTTTGTCCTCTTTTGTCAGCTCCACCGTCACACATTCGGGCCTCCCACACACAACAATTACCTCCACTTCTTCCATCTCCTCTACAACCTCCAAGAGTGCCATCCCTTTCAACACTTTGTCGACTTGTCCCTCCTTTTCCTTCCAGCCAATTGTGTTGAAGGCGTTGAGGTAGCACTTTCGAGCCATCTTAAGATCAATACGGATCATGATCTGAACTCCTTCTGAGTTATATTTCAAGAACTGATGATAAGGGGAGGGTACCGATTGGAAGACGCTGATTATAGGCCTTCTAAAGATGACGTTATAACTGCTCAGAGCATCAACGATGATGAACCGATAGTTCTTTGAAGCTCCGTCGAGAGTGACAAGGAGTTCCACTCCTCCCTCTACTTCCTTTATCTTGAAAACTCAAAAAGCGGCCCATCTAATGTTGTGACCATCTTCGCCTTGGCCTTCATCTCGTCGAACGCTTTCTTGAATAAGACATTAACGGAACTCCTGTTATCCACTAGGATCCGAGAAACCGTGAAGTTCTCGATCACTACCTAGATAACAATGGCTTCGCGAAATGGGTTCTCGTTACCCGGCATTCCTTCCTTGGAGAAGGCGATCTCTCCTACCGGGGGAGGCACTTGGGAGGTCGAAGCGGCACTTTGGCGATATATTGTATGGAGACTCCCTCCATTGATGACGTCGATCCCACTGCACGTCCCAATATCCACCCGGTCCTCGCACCTCCTTGGGGCCAGAGCTGGAACAATCTTTCCTTCAACGAGAATTCGTCGTTGTTTAAAGTTAGGGTTGGATCTGATATACTCTAGAGGGGGGGGGGGTGAATAGAGTATGTATGTATATTTAAAAACTTTTCCTGAACTATAAAGATTATACCTAAACTTAGATACTGTATCACAACATACCAAATTGAAATAAATGAAATCATAGAAAAGCTAAATAACACAACCACAGCAAGAACAAGAAGACAAGGGAAACCAGACAACACAAGAATTTATAGTGGTTCCCCAACCTGGGTACATTCACTCTTCTACCACCCTGGTAGGAATCCACTCAGATTTTTGATCAGGTGACTGCCACCAATGAGCTTTTGGTAAGGTGCTTAAAAACCAAACTTCAAGTCTTTTGGTTAGGAGACTTGCAATCAGGAATCACTTTTGAAGGGAGTAGAGAACCTTTTTTACAGAGGGGGTGTAAGAGTGATGATGTCTTCTCTTTCTCAAATACAACTGAGAAGACTAGTGGAATTGATGTTAACAAAAAGTTCCCCCTAAAATATTGAGTTTGTTCAGGGAGGAATGGAACTTTTTCTTCAGGGTGCTAGGCCTTCAAGCTTTCAACTTTAACCCGAAGAACTTCAGGAACTTCTTGACAGATGTAGTATTGTTGTCCTATTGAAAGTTCCTGAGAGTGTGACAGAAGAAGACTCTTGATTTGGATGATTTTTCTTCTTCTTCAGAAAGATTGTTCTTCTTCTGGTCTAGTAGTTGTTGATTACTTGACTGATCGATTCTCTATGTCTCAAGAATTCTGTATGTCTCTTAGATTGTGTATATTTGATTGTGTGTATGGGAAGAAAGAGAACTTCTCGTTTTTATATTTTCCATGTGGAAGTCCTTTTGAATTTTGAAATTCTTCCTGTAATTAATGCTGACGGTCTTGGAATAATTTGGCATTGATTTGTTTCCTCAACTGTCCCTTAGAAAAACGGCAGACAATAATCCTGATGAAGACCGTAATTAATGCTCTTGTCTAACGGTAATATTCAGAAAATATTAGAGCATTAATTACTCAGGAATCATTGCCACATAATAAGGACAAAAGAGGAAAACAGCCAAGACTGGATTCGTCGACCTGAGTCCATAGTTCGTCGAGCTGAGAATAGCTGTTCGTCGAGCTGAGATCCAAGATCGTCGACCTCTGAATGCTGCTTGATAACTTTCTTCTTCTATGCATCAAGTTCGTCGAGCTGAGATCTAAGATCGTCGAGCTGAGCCCTGAGAACTGAGTTCGTCCAGCTGGTCCAAGATCGTCGAGCTGAGTTTTGATTCTGGACTTAGACTATTTTCTGGTGTAGAGTGTTGAAGTATCATTTTGGCGTTGAGTGAGATGTCCTCTGGCTTTGAGTGTTAAATCACCATTCTGGCGTTGAGTGTAATGTCATCTGGCGTTGAGTGTTGAATCACCTTATCCAGAATTAGTCGACCAGAGAACAGAGTTCGTCTAGCTGATGTTCTTAGTTCGTCGACTGAAGTTTGACTTAGAGAAGTTATCACTTTGTCCAGAGTTCGTCGAGCTGAGAACCAAGTTCGTCGAGCTGAGCTCAGAGATTTGTCTCTGAGTTCGTCGAGCTGAGCACGACTTTCGTCGACCAGAGATCGATGAACATAGAACTCCTTTTTCTAAGTCTTGAATTCTCTAAGTCTTGAGTCTCTGACTTTGTTGAAGGCTGGTCCCTGACATTGTTGACTCTAAGGACTTGACCTAGATTCTAGGACACAACCATGACCCTGATCTATACATGTTGGGTCATATCCTGACTTAGTGAACCTAACCCAAATCCAACTAGGGATCCAACAATCTCCCCCTATTTTGGTGAGGTCACTAATTACAGACTCAATAAAAGGAAATGTACAAAACAAGAACACAATATATATCTGGCAGAGAATTAAACAATAAATGTGCAGCAGATATATTTACACAGTTAGCTTTGTAACATAAAACATAGTTTATCAAAAATATACCATATAACAGTTTAGGTTCTAGTTTTTCTGTTTCTTCTCCTTTGACTTAGCTTCTTTGCTCTTATCCCCAGACTGAGTAAAAATGATTTTCCTGTTAGGATTAACAGCTTCTTTCTTTGATATGTACATATCTGCTGCTCCAATCACTGTCAGGGTGGAGGTTCTGGGAACTACAGTCTCTGGGTGTCTAGCCATATAATCTGCAGGATTAAATACCTTCTTGCTTACCTGAAGTCTTTCAAGTTCTTTCTCTCTATATGAGGACATGATAGTGAACTTTGTTGGATCTTCTCCTTCTTCTCTGGCCTTCTTTATCTGTGACAGACCTATCAATTCTTGAAGCCTAGTTATCCTGAAATTAGGATCAACATCCTGACTGACAGATGATTGATCATCTTGGGAGGGTAGCAGAGTAGCAGGCCTGAATTGAGTAGACTGTGCTTGAAAGCTTGTTGTTTTCTGGCTTCCATCACTCTGAGTGTATAGTGACTTTGGAGGTGCAATTTCACTATATTTTCCTTTAGGTTTGTGTGATTCTGAATGCTTTCTTTGTTCAGCTTGTTGTTGGGGAGAAGAGAACTCTGGCTTCTGATAGACTACTTCCTTTATCTGCTCTGTACAACCAATACTTCTTTGCTGGCTGCTTCCATGAGATTGATGTCTAGATGACCTTTCCTGCCTCTGATAAGTTCTGGTAAATGTAGGCTTGGAAGGTGCATCTGACCTTTGAGAAGTGGTTCCTAAAGCACCAGCAGCTGGAGGAGGAGGGGGATCCTTCCTGTATCTATGAGGAGGAGGAGGGGAGTATCTTTTGCTTTTCTTTCTAGCTTTTTGTTCATTTTTTGATAGCCACATCCAAGCTGGCATCCCTTTGTATGGAGTTATGTTTTGCAGAATATAGTAGGGAGTGTCATTTGTATTTTCTGGCTTAGGAGCAGGAGGAGGAGCCTTCCTTTTCTTAGAGATTTTCTTCCTCTTTGGGTCATCATCATCATCATCATCATCAGAAGGTTGAGGATTGTCATACATATCATCAATTTGTCTTATTGTATTTTTGGGAATTTCTTTACTTCCTGGAGTAGGGATAACTTCAGCATGGACTGCTTCAGTTTCCATAGCAATATCTTGAGCTATAATATCATCAAGATTGGGGAGAGGGCTATCATCCATAACATAGGATGACCCAGGAGAGCTAGATGTCTGATCATCAGACTTATTTGCTGGAGGAGCTGTCAAACTTGTCTTTATAGTGTCTAACATCTCTGAGCTGGCAGGAGAGGTATAACACACTATGGATTTAGATGATAGAGTGAGGAAGGTAAGACAAAAATAAATATATGACCCAAATACTTTTAGCAAAGCTGCTAGATTCACTTTGGGATTAATGAAATAAACCCTTCCAGGCAGAATCTTTGGCAAAATGACCTATTGAGTATTTGACACTATAATATCTGTACAATAAATGTTACTTGCATCTGCTACTGAGGCTGTTGTTTCTGCAACATCTGTTTCTATATCAGATTCAAGAAAATTCATGAAATCTGTTTCCATATCAGCACCTGTTCCTGCTGCTGGTACTGCTGTTGGTTCTGCTGGTGCAACTGTTGTTGCTTCTTCTTCTGCTGCTGTTGTGTCCATATCCTGTTCAACTAGTTCTTCTGCTGCTGCTGCTACTTCTTCATGAAGTATCTCCCCCTGCCTGATTTCAGTAGGCACTGAAGCCATGCCCCCAATTGAAGAGGGAGCAGTAGTTAGGTCAGAGATTTGGGCAGCTAGAGAGGATATGGAGGCAGCTAGAGGAGAAATGGCCTCTGCTATAAGAGATTTGAGTAGGGGTGTGAGGAGAGTAATGAGTGGGGTGACAAGAGATGGATCCAGGTTTGGAGAAGTGGATGGTGGGGCAGTAGCTGGTTGAGTGGAAATTGCAGCTGCTGGGGGGTGATAGGTGGAGATGGAATGAGAGTGTCTAGGGGGAGTCATGTTGAGGAGAGAGAGTGTTCAGTGGAGAGGATAATAAATTGAAGGATGGGAATGATGAGAGGTTGGTGTGGGGGATATCAGTAAGATGAGATGGAAGAGGAGATTGAGGTGTAGGTACAAATGTATCAGGCTGGGGGGAGGTTGGATTGGATGGTATGTGTGTAGGAGAGGAAGGAATAGGAGATGCTGGTGGTGTAGGGGTATAGACTATAATGGTAGTGGAGGGTGGGGTTGGTTGGACTTGTGATTGGGATGGAACTTGAGGGGCAGGAGGTGGTGGAGGGGTGGAGAGGATCCCTTCAGTGGGGTGGGGAGAGGCTGGTGCAGCCCTTGTACTCTCAGAAGTTCTTGTAGAGGAGGAGGTAGCCTTAGTTGGCTTTGTGATAGTCCTCTCCCACTTGCTAAAAAGAGCACAAGTGAGTCTCTTAGAAGCATTGATGGATATGGTCGAGGAGACCAGGGATCCTGCAGCCGTTTCCTTGAGGAAGATCCCTAGGATCCTTCCAAAGCACACCTCTTTCTTGTTGTTCTTCTTTTTAATCAAGTCGAACAGAATTTGAGCCAAGTTCACAGCTTTCTTATTTACTATGACACACATAACCAGGAACTGATGCCTGGTGATGTAGTCGTGTGCTGCGTGCTTTCCTAGCAGCACTTTCCCAGCTATATCTGCAAGAAACTTATACTCGGCAGACAAAAGTTTCTTAAGTAATTTGTTTGGGGTGTCTCCAAAATAACCCATTGTACTCAGCATCAAATCAAATTCTTCAAAATCTATTTCTAATTCATCATCACCATTTTTCAATCCAAAAATCTCAGTTAAAATATCGGGGGTAAGAGAAATAGCGTTACCCGCGATGGTTCCAGTCATCGTATTCCCGTCTGTAGTAGCTGTATAGACCCACTCCCTGATCTCTGTTGCAGATATCTTGATGCGAGTGGAAAGCAGAGTCTTTAGTTGTTGATCTTCAAGGAGTTGTAGAATGTTCAGGAAGATTTGATCAGAGTACTGGAAAGATTCAAAGTCCAAATCAAAACCAGAGTCAAACTTCATAGCAGCAAGAGATCCTGCAGAAATCGCCATGAGAGCACCTGCAAAGGAGAACGAAGATCAAGTGCAAAAGAACTGAAAGCGCGGGACGGAGGTCGAAGAAAACCTAGATATAGTGTTTTCCAGAATATGAATCGACAGACTCCGTTCCACGAAAAAATGAAAAGATCTTCGATCTGAGGTCGACGAAATAATTTAGAGTTAAACAGTTCGTCGATCTCAGTCTGAAGGTTTGAAGACATTTCGTCGATCTCTGGTCGACGAAAGTTTTCTGAAGTAAGTTCGTCGATCTCAGTTCGACGAAACTAACTTAGCTCACAGAGAGTTCGTCGATCTCTGGTCGACGAAAATCTCAAGAACTTTTCCTAGTTCGTCGAGCTCCGTTCGACGAACTCTGAAAAATTCGTCGAATGCAGACATAAACTAAACTAAACCTTCTCCATTTATCATTCCAAGCTGATTTATAAAGAACAAGTGATTTCTTTCATCCAGGGGTTTGGTGAAAATATCAGCTTTTTGTAAATCAGTGTAGATATAGACAAGATTAATTTTGTTTTTGCCTACACACTCTCTAATGAAATGATGTCTTATGTCTATATGTTTAGTTCTGCTGTGATGGACTGGATTTTGTGTTATAGCTATAGCACTTGTGTTATCACATAGTATAGTTGAATTATTTAAGTTTAACCCATAGTCCAGGAGTTGGTTCTGAATCCACAGCATCTGGAAACAACTGTCAGCTGTAATGTATTCTGCTTCAGCAGTTGATGTGGACACAGATGATTGTTTCTTGCAGAACCAGGACACTAATCTCATACCAAGGAACTGGCAAGTTCCTGAGGTACTTTTTCTGTCCACTCTACATCCAGCAAAGTCAGCATCTGAGTATCCAGTTGACTCAAACTCTGACTCAGTAGGATATCAGAGACCTAGACTAGGACAACCCTTTATATATATCTTAAAATCCTTTTTAGAAAAATAAGATGAGATTCTTTAGGGTTCACTTGGAATCTAGCACAAAGGCATGTAGCAAACATGATATCAGGTCTGCTTGCTGTAAGGTATAGTAGGGACCCAACAATGCCCCTATATAATTTCTGATCTACAGGTTTCTCATGCACATCAGAATCTATTACAACATTCGTAGCCATGGGTGTTTTCTTTGCTGAGGCATTAGCCATCCCAAATTTTTTAATAAGCTCTTTAACATATTTAGCTTGGGAAATGAAGATGTCATCAGTAAGCTGTTTTACTTGGAGACCGAGGAAGTATAGAGCTCACTCATGCTACTCATCTCAAATTTTGAATGCATCAGATCAAAAAATCTTTTGCATAATTTGGGATCAGTAGAACCAAATATTATGTCATCTACATATATTTGCACTAACAGTATTTTATCATGATGCATTTTGGTAAATAAAATCATATCTACCATCCTCTTGAAAACCATGCTCTAAGAGAAAGCTGGCTAAAGTCTCATACCAAGCTCTTAGAGTTTGCTTTAAACTATAAAGAGATTTATGCAATTTAAACACATAAGAAAGATGAGTTGAAGAAACAAAATCTGGAGGTTGTTCAATATAAACCTCTTCTTTAAGTTCCTCATTTAAGAAAGCACTCTTCACATCCATTTGATAAACTTTGAACTTTTTGAATGCGGCATAAGCAAAAAATATCCTTATAGCTTCTAGCCTGACAACTGGAGCAAAGGTTTGATCATAGTCAATCCCTTTCTCTTGCCTATACCCTTGAGCAACAAGCCTAGCCTTGTTCCTCACAATCACACCTTGAGCATCAAGCTTATTTCTGAATACCCATTTGGTTCCAATGACTGGGTAGTCTTTTGGTCTTGGAACCAAAACCCAAACTGTGCATCTCTCAAACTGGTTGAGCTTCTCTTGCATAGTCATGATCCAGTGGGGATCTTACTCAGCATCTTTTATGGTTTGAGGTTTAACTTAAGAGAGGAAACATGCATGCATCAAGTCTTGATTGAGTTGATGCCTTGTCTGTACACTTGCTGTTATGTCTCTAATCACTTGGGATCTGGGGTGATCCCTTAGTGTGACAAGGTCAGCAGGTGGAGTTGGTTCAGCAACAGCAGTTGGATTTAATTCCTCATGTAGAATTATGTTTGTTGTTGGTTGAAGTTCAGTTACTTTTGTGCTTTCTTCTTCACTTTGTTCTTCATCTTGTGGAGAGGGATGTATTGATCTTCTTTGGAGAGGCTTAGACCATCCAAATTCTCACACAAGTTGTGTACCTGCAAGGAGTCTTTGGTAGAAATCTCTTTCTCCTTATAAAATATGTTAGCCTCATCAAATGTAACATGCATAGATTTCTCTATTTTCAATGTAGATTTATTAAATACCCTATAAGCTTTGCTGACTTGGGAATATCCTAGAAAAATTCTCACTGCAGCCTTTGCTTCAAACTTTCTAATGTGTTTTTTGTCATTGTTATGAATATAACATACACAACCAAAAACTTTAAAATAGTTTATTGATTTCTTCCCTTTGAGCAATTCATAGGGAGTCTTATGTTTTAGTTTGTGTATCAAACTTCTATTCAGGACATAATTTGCTGTGCTCACTGGCTCTGCCCAATAGGATAGGGCCATGTAAGCATCTGCAAGTAATGTGCCTGCAGCTTCAATGAGTGTTCTATTTTTCCTTTCAGCTACCTCATTTTGTTGAGGAGTTCTAGGTGCTGAGAAGCAGTGCCTGATATCTTCCTTCTCACAGAACTCATGCATAAGAAGAGACTCAAACTCTATACCATGATCACTTCTGATCAATGCAACATTAGTAGAATACTCAATCTGTATGGTCCTGAGAAAATCTGTAAGAACCTTGAATGTATCTGACTTAGATCTCAGAAAGAATACCCAAGAGAATCTGGAGAAGTCATCTACAACCACTAAGGTATAAGATTTCCCTCCTAGGCTTTGTACAACCACAGGGCCAAAAAAGTCCATATGTATTAAGTACAATATCCTAGGTGAATCACTCTTATTAATGGATTTGAAACTAGATTTAGTTTTTTTGCCTAGTTGACAAGCCCTGCAGAGTCCTTCCTTCTTATAGGGGCCAGAAGGTAGACCTCTAATAAGGTTGTCCTTAGATAACCTAATAATATTTTTTAGATTTACATGTCCTAATCTTTTATGCCATAAGTCATTTTGACTGCTAACTATGTTAAGCAAACATATGTCTAAGTAACATAATAAAAATTAACTAGGTATATGTTTCTTTGTCTATTGCCAATTAAAACAGGTTTGTTTTCCTTAGAGGTAATAGTACAGGAGCTAAAGTTGAATGATACCTGATAACCTTCATCACAGAGTTGGCTTATAGAGATGAGGTTATGCTTTAGTCCACTTACATATGCAACTCTCTTGAAAGTTACTGTTCCAATCCTGACTTTGTCATAGCCCTTTGTTTGGCCACAGTTAGAGTCACCAAAGATGACATTTGGTCCCAGCTTGGGCTTGTAATCAATTAGATTGTCTTTGCTGCCTGTCATGTGCTTGGAGCATCCACTATCCAGATACCAATGTTGATTATATGCTGGACAGGTCTTCATCTGCAAATAAGATAGTTAGTTGTTCTTGACCCAGGTGATCTTGGGTCCTTGTTGATTTACATAGCTATAACTAGAAATGTAAGAACATTCAGGTTGATCTTTATAACCTTTGGGGTGATATCTTCTTGGTGGTATTATCCATTTACTAAAAGGATTAAAGTTGTTGTTAGAATTTAGGTTGCTGTTGTAAGAATCTGCGATCGACGATTTCTAGTTGGATCGTCGGCCTGAGCTCGACGATGTTGGATGAGATCGTCGATCTCTACTCGAAGAATGAAGATATTCATTCTTGGGGCACCAAAATCGTCGATCTCTGGTCGACGAAGCATACTGGTATCGTCGATCATAGATCGAAGAATAATTATTACTTAAGTTTGCGTTCAGAGATCGTCGTTCTGAGTTCGACGATCTGTTCATATATCGTCGATCTGAGTTCGACGATAACTGCTGAACATTGTTGTTTTTGTTATTCTTCTGGTTGTTAAGTTTATTCTTAGTTTCAATTTGTTCAAGAAATTTATTGATCATATTAACCTGTTCAGTATTCTTCTTTCCTTTGTCAGATATAAACTTTACTGGTTTGCAAAGGTTATTTTTCTGAATTAGAGGTGGATCACTAGAGGAGGCACCTAGTCCTAGTTTGCTATTGTTAATCCTAGCATTTACAGTACTAGTGATATGTAGCAGTTGCAAACTTCTTCCATTTAGTGATTCTTCTAACTTCTTAGCCTTGCTAAGTTCAGATTTCAGAAAAGATATTTGTTCATTAGCAGAAATCAGTTCATTTGTTAGATTAGCATTTTCTGAGGTGATTTTGTCTACATCATTTAGTTTTTCTCTGAGAAGTTTGATTTCCTTCTCAGAGCTGATCAAGTGTAAGCACAAATTTTTAAATTCCAATTTAAACTCATCTGATTCAAAATCATAAGATTTTATTACCTGATCTTCAGCTGATAAGAATTCCTCATCTTCAGATTCATCTGTATCTGATCTGCTACAACTTGCCTCAATGGCCATGAGGCAAACTTCCTTAGCCTTCTGCTCTTCTTCATCCTCACTGGAGCTGGAGGATGTTGACTCTTCTTAAGTATCACTTCATATTTCAGCAACAAAGTCCTTGTCTTTCCTCTTGTGCTTCCTTGAGGAAGGTTTGCTGTAGTGACCCTTCCTTGTGTCCATCTCCTTTCTTCTATCCTTCTTCTGAACTTATGGGCACTCAGAGATGAAATGCCCTGGTTTCCTGCAGCCAAAACAAACTATTTCTTTAGATGGTGTTTTGTCATACCTTGGCTTATCTTCATATTTTGATGATTTCCTTTGAAGTCTTTTCTAGCATCTTGAAGAATCTCTTAGCAAAGAGACTCATCAACTCTTCATTCACAGGAATGACTTCAAAATCTTCTGTAGCTTTGAAAGATATGTTGTGCTCCTTCCTAGTTGGTGTAGGAGTCTTCACTCCAGCTGCTTTTTCTCTTGCTTTCATCAGTTGCTCATAAGACTTTAGCTTTCCTAGAAGAGATTCTGTTGAGATCTCTGTCATGCTTCTGGCTTCTCTGATGGGTCAGATTCTTGAGTCCCATGTGCTGGGAAAGCACATAAGGATTTTGTCATTCACTTCAGTTAAAGTGATTTCTTTATCTAGGGTCCTTAGCTCATTGATGATGGAGCTGAGTCTATTGTACATCACTTCAACTGTTTCTGCTTCATCCTTCTTGAAGTTTTCATACTGAGTGATGAGGGTTGATATTCTATCTTTCCTCTCATCTGCTGATCCAACCACCATTTGGTTCAAAGAGTCTCAAATGTCCTTAACTGATCGACACTCAGCAACCTTTTGAAATATTTCATCAGACATAATTTGAGCCAGTATGTACATGGCTCTGGCATCAGCTATCTTAGCATTTTTCTGTGCATCTGTCCATCCAGGGGGTGGAACTGCACTCAAGTCAGTTGATGCAGTCGAGGTTAAATCCACTGGAGCCGGTGGTCCTGTTAAGATAGAATTAAATATATCTTCATCAATAGAGTTCATGTAAAGCTTAATTCTTGCCTTCCAGATTGTGAACTTGGACAAGTTGCACACTGGAGGTTTGGTGTTTGCATATTCTTTGTTCTGTGTCATGCTGTATATATAAATCTAGTAAAGATAAAGAACAGATCTAACTTAGGATCTTTGGTTCAAGGGTTTAACTTGTACAACCAAAAGAACCTCCTCTGATACCAATTGAAAGTTAGGGTTAGATCTGATATACTCTAGATGAGGGGGGTGGGTGGGTGAATAGAGTATGTATGTATATTTAAAAACTTTTCCTGAACTATAAAGATTATACCTAAACTTAGATACTATATCACAGCATACCAAACTGAAATAAATGAAATCACAGAAAAGCTAAATAACACAACCACAGTAAGAACAAGAAGAAGAGGGCAACCAGACAACACAAGAATTTATAGTGGTTCCCCAACCTGGGTACATCCACTCTTCTACCACCCTGGTAGGAATCCACTCAGATTTTTGATCAGGTGACTGCCACCAATGAGCTTTTGGTAAGGTGCTCAAAAACCAAACTTCAAGTCTTTTGGTTAGGAGACTTGCAACCAGGAATCACTTTTGAAGGGAGTAGAGAACCCTTTTTACAGAGGGGGTGAGAGAGTGATGGTGTCTTCTCTTTCTCAAATACAACTGAGAAGACTAGTGGAATTGATGTTAACAAAAAGCTCCCCTGTTGAGTTTGTTCAGGGAGGAATGGAACTTTTTCTTCAGGGTGATAGGCCTTCAAGCTTTCAACTTTAACCCGAAGAACTTCAGGAACTTCTTGACAGATGTAGTATTGTTGTCCTACTGAAAGTTCCTGAGAGCATGACAGAAGAAGACTCTTGATTTGTATGATTGTTCTTCTTCTTCAGAAAGATTGTTCTTCTTCTGGTCTAGCAGTTGTTGATTACTTGACTGATCGATTCTCTATGTCTCAAGAATTCTGTATGTCTCTTAGATTGTGTATATTTGATTGTGTGTATGGGAAGAAAGAGAACTTCTCGTTTTTATATTTTCCATGTGGAAGTCCTTTTGAATTTTGAAATTCTTCCTGTAATTAATGCTGACGGCCTTGGAATAATTTGGCATTGATTTGTTTCCCCAACTGTCCCTTAGAAAAACGGCAGGCAATAATCCTGATGAAGACCGTAATTAATGCTCTTGTCTAACGGTAATATTCAGAAAATATTAGAGCATTAATTACTCAGGAATCATTGCCACATAATAAGGACAAAAGAGGAAAACATCCAAGACTGGATTCGTCGACCCGAGTCCATAGTTCGTCGAGCTGAGAATAGCTGTTCGTCGAGCTGAGATCCAAGATCGTCGACCTCTGAATGCTGCTTGATAACTTTCTTCGTCTGTGCATCAAGTTCGTCGAGCTGAGATCTAAGATCGTCGAGCTGAGCCCTGAGAACTGAGTTCGTCCAGCTGGTCCAAGATCGTCGAGCTGAGTTTTGATTCTTGACTTAGACTATTTTTTGGTGTAGAGTGTTGAAGTATCATTTTGGCGTTGAGTGAGATGTCCTCTGGCTTTGAGTGTTAAATCACCATTCTGGCGTTGAGTGTAATGTCATCTGGCGTTGAGTGTAATGTCATCTGGCGTTGAGTGTTGAATCACCTTATCCAGAATTAGTCGACCAGAGAACAGAGTTCGTCTAGCTGATGTTCTTAGTTCGTCGACTGAAGTTTGACTTAGAGAAGTTATCACTTTGTCCAGAGGTCGTCGAGCTGAGAACCAAGTTCGTCGAGCTGAGCTCAGAGATTTGTCTCTGAGTTCGTCGAGCTGAGCACGACCTTCTTCGACCGGAGATCGACGAACGTAGAACTCCTTTTTCTAAGTCTTGAATTCTCTAAGTCTTGAGTCTCTGACTTTGTTGAAGGCTGGTCCCTGACATTGTTGACTCTAAGGACTTGACCTAGATTCTAGGACACAACCATGACCCTTGTCTATACATGTTGGGTCATATCCTGACTTAGTGAACCTAGCCCAAATCCAACTAGGGATCCAACACCGCGAAGTTCTCGATCGCTACCTAGATAACAATGGCTTCGCGAAATGGGTTCTCGTTACCCGGCATGTCCTCCTTGGAGAAGGCGATCTCTCCTACCGGGGGAGGCACTTGGGAGGTCGAAGCGGCACTTTGGCGATATATTGCATGGAGACTCCCTCCATTGATGACGTCGATCCCACTGCATGTCCCAATATCCACCCGGTCCTCGCACCTCCTTGGGGCCAGAGCTGGAACAATCTTTCCTTCAACGAGAATTCGTCATTGTTGATCCTCCTACCCTTCTACTCGGGCTCTTCCTTCTCTGACTTTGGGCATATGGCTGTCTATGTAGCACGAAGATGAAAATGGGATACGAGATACGATACGAATCAGATACGGGTAACATGATTTTAAAAAAATAAGGATACGAAAAACAATTTAAAATTGTAATTATTTTAATTTAAAAATACGACAACTAATAAACTAAGTGTGAATATCTTGAATTGTAACAAAATCGATTTTAATAAGACTACAACATATATCAGGCATCTCAAAGAAATAATAAAGATTTGATGCTTCATGTCAAAGAAATAATATGCAAACTAATTAACTGACTAAAAATACAATTAAATATTTGAAGATACAATACATGCTCGGCCATGTTGCTTTGTTACTCAGAAGACCGAGCTTTCCCTAATCTGCATTAGTATTTTTCAGATACAGTACATTAATCTGCTATTTGTATGAGCCTTAAATTCACAAATAATAGCAGCATGTTAATACTATTAATATGCTACTAATAATAGCATGCTACTTTTAAAGATTTTTTCAGATACAATTATGTATGCATAATCTAAGAACATTATATCCTGAATGTATTTTCACCTGCTTAAATCACAAAACTTACCAAAGCAACAATTGAGACTACAAATTTAATTTCATGTAAAGATTGAGCGGTGAACTAAGGTATATAATTACACCCTTACGATCTAAAGTAGCAAATAATTGAAGCATAAAGACCGATTCTTCACGCTATTGGTGTCAACAGGTCATTAAAATTTATTTTCATCAAAAGATTGAGCGGTAAATAGCAACTCCATCAGCTCATTAAATTGAGCTGAGGAATATGAATCCTTTTCCTGAAGGGTATCAAGTTACCAAGCAACAAATGAAGCATGCTCCAAACAACAAAACAAAAGCCCAAGTATAATATCGTGATGGATGGATGAATGAATGTCTTAGATACTAATAGCATGTGAGAATTGGTTTATTTACCTAGAAAAATCACTCTATAAAAAAGTGAAACTAAGAAACTGAAATGGAAAAGAGGAGGAAGAAGAGGAGGAAAAGAAATAAAATGCAAAAGGAAAAATAATAGTTTCAGCGAGAACTCACTAGAGATGAGGGTTTCATCGGAGGAAAACTCTTCGATGAGCGCCCAAAGAGCAGCAAGAGAGGAGAGGTTCAACGGGCTTTTGACTCCGAGCAGGGAGAGCTGCGATGGGCTTTCGATGCAGAGCATCGACTGCGGGGGAGAACGACCCAAAAATGCTTCGGGGGAGAGCTTCGACGGGTGAAATTATTCTCCCACGTCAGGCGTGACCTAAATTATATCGTGTGCGAGTCGTGACCCTAAATTAACCATGTCGTGCGTGAAGCGTGACCGAGAAAAGTGGGAATCACATAACTCGCAAGAGGGATACGTGTTTCCCAATTTTTTTTTATTTATTTAAATATCTTGTTTCTGACGTTTCAGAAACACGTTTCCGCACGTATCCAGACATTTCTGTATCTGGTACGCGTTCGAGCCGATATGCGAAACATTTTTAATCATTCGTGCTTCGTAGGTAGCATTGGCATGCCCCTCTACTTGATGCAAGTCATAATAGGGAAGGGCATTCCCGCGCAGATGTCTTTGATGTTGATTCCTCCCCTGGGGCCAACATCCCTATTTGGCAATTGCCATAGCTTCCCGGGGAGGAGACCGGTTTCGCCTCCCCCCTCCCTGTGGCCTCTCGGGAGGATTGAAACAAGCTTGTCGTTTGGGGAAGATGCGTCTTCCTGGTCCCATAGGACCAAATCTTCCTACCGGCCTCCACTGTGGCCTATTCATCAAGACTTGAAACCTCATGTTAGGTCCCGGATTTTTCGGATCCATGACTAGCCTCCTCACTTCTTGCCTACTCGACTCATGTCTTCTCTACTTTGTCCTCCCCCTCTTCGGGGCCCTTACTTCCTCATTTCGGGCCAGCCTCTTGAGCGAGGCTAAGAAACCATTGTTTGTGACCTCTCCTTCGATGAAACGTTCTGCCCGGTTGATCATGTCCTCAAAAGACACCGGGAGGTCACAGCTCACTCCAGTTTGAACAACCCCTCTTGCAGGCCAAAAGTTAAATCCAGTTGCAAGGTATATCCACCTTTTGGATGCCCATGATCAATGTAACTCCCCAACGTTTCCTTGGGTCCCTACTTAAGAAGAAAAAGAGTCTTAAGCCTCTTCTTTCTCTTCTTGGATGTTGTGAAGCACAACATCAACCCTCGATGCAAGTCCTCAAAGCAATAAATTGAACTTGTCGGCAACTGGTGAAATCAGACACTTGTCTTCCCCTTGAAGGTAATCACGAAGAGTGCATTTGAAAGCTTCAGTCATTGTTTGGATGGACAACACACCCTCGAACCATTGCAAATGTTGGATGAGGTCATCCTTCCCCGTATAGTAACTCAGAGTGGGTTCCTGGAACCCTTTGGGGACTGGGGAACACAGAGTCTGGTCGCAGAATAGACTCGTCGTCCCAAACCCCTGAGCTTGAGGGCAGCGATCTGGCTCAAGCTCGCTGTAGCGAAATCCTTGTGAGCTCGCCGGAGGATCAAGTTCGTGGAAGTGAATTCTGTGCGAGCTCATTGGGGGACCTCACGACTGCTGAAGTCGCTCGGGCTCCTCGTGGGCGCCCCCCCTTTGCCAGGTCATTGGGATGGCTCGCCTTCCTTTGAATAAGTGACATGGCGAGGCGAGGTCGCAGTGACCTTGGTGCGATGTGAGAGAAGAACTCGCATGGTACCCTGCATCGTCCTGTTGAATCCCGCGAAGTCGGCTCGTGTGACGAACTCCATGTCAACTTACGAGTTACTGGTCTCGGTCTCCAACTCGCCGTCATGAGCCATAATGTTTTATCATAAGATCTTCTTCCTCTTGCCATGGTGCACACTCAGCGCATCAAAAATGTTAGAACCAGGAAACCGGTTCTCTGATGTTCGGGCTTAAAGGGTACCCTGTGGTTACTGACCCTGCAGTGTAACACCACAAATCTGATGGTAAGAGGGAGAGTGAGTGAAAAATAGAGTGTGAGGGCTAGAAGCCTGATTGCCTACAAACAAAACCCACGTGATGCAACGGGGAGGTCCCTCCACACCCGGAAGTTTATAGAAACTTCCCTCTTAAAGCCAAAGTTGAGCTAAACACAAAGAAGACACTTGCTTGATAAATGATAACCTTGGGGAGGTCAGCGTGCCTCTTTCTTGTGCTCCGAGGTCCTATTTATAGACAATCCTTATTGGGGGGGCTCTCTGGCCTGCAATTAGCCACCCCCGCAAAATACCAGACCCTTCTAGCATGATGTAGGATCTTGGCAAGGTGATTGAGACGGTCTTTGAAGGACCTCTCCAGTCGGGGACTGCTCTTGTTAGCCCATCTAACGAACTATCAAGAACCTCGCCTATGGGCGAGGTCAAGAGGGGTCTCGCGAAGGGGCGAGAGCAAGAGGGACCTCACCTCAAGGCTTCCTTCTGCGCTTCCTGGGTGACGCTCTTCCAAGTCCACCGCCAATTGTCTGCTATCGGAGGTTCATAACTAGGCTGGGCCCACCCCAACAAATATGGATTGGACACATATTTAAATATTTTTAGAGCTAGATTACAGTTGAACTCGGCACATTACTCGTCGTTTTGGCTTTGATGCAAATTTTATTTGTAATACATCACATTACGCATTATGTTGACAAATTTTAACTAATTTGATCAAAAAAAGTTTCAAATTGTATTTATATAAAATACTTTATTAGTTATTTCAATTAAACTCGAGCATATTTGAAGTCGGTATTCAATAATGTATATAAATAATTAAATATTTATGATTGCTTTGAGTGTGTTCGAACTCGGTAAACATTAACTCGTCGATAGCATGTTGGAATCAGCACCGTTCGATGGAGAAGATTCAAAGAATAATCCTTGGATTGAAAGGATCCGGCCTGCCATTAGCAATTTCTCCCAAAAAACCTGAGAAATTCCAATAGCCTGTTTTTTCTCCCCTACCCGTGCCGATTCCCGACGCCGGCGGCGGCGGCCTGACCGGTGACACACCGGCGAGTTCGTCGGGGCCCGACGAACTCGTCGGTAGCTGTCCGGCGGTGGCCCTGCCCGCTCGCCGCTGGAAAGCTACCGGCGAGTCGCCGGGCCCCGGCGAACTTGTCGGTGATCACCGGTCAGGCCGCCGCCGCCGGCGTCGGGAATCGGCGCTGTAGGCAAAAGCAGAAGGGCGGGGGGGGGGGGGGGGTTGCGCAGGCATTTTTTTTAATTTCATTTTATATATTTTATAAATTATATTCTTTTTAAATATAAAAATTATTAAAATTCTAATAAATTAAATTTTAAATAATTGTCGGGGGGAGGGCGAAGCCCGCCGGAGGGCGGAGAAGCCTGCTTGGTTACGGGCGAAGCCCGTAGCGACGCATCAAGAAGTTCGCCCGTTCGAAGATGCTAGTATTTATATAATATATATGTGTGTGTGTGTGTGTGTGTGTGTGTTTGTTTGTTTGTTATGAGCGGCGGAAGCGCCACTCATGTGGTCGGAGGCCCGTGCCATTGTACTCATGTAGGGCTGGAGGCCCGTGTCATTTCACTCGTGTGTGTGTAATTTATGAGTCTAACCATAAATGAAAGAAGTGCTTTTCTCGGGTAAAGTTGAGATGAAGAAAACTAAAAACTCAGTAAAGCTCTCTGCTCATTTACTCTTGTGCGCATAATCCCAGGCAAAAGAGCTGGACGCAAACACGGATTACTACATCGAACTACTAGCCAAGGAATCGGAAAACCAAAGGAAGAGATCGCAAAAGACATTCAGCGCCCGAAATACTTTCAGGCGCTGGAAGCCATCGAATTTTGGATTGCTGACAAGATTGTAGATTTCAAGAGATGCCGCCTTCGAGAAACGGGTAGATATTCTTGTGAAAGAATTCGAGTGATGCTTATAAACTCAGATGCATGATTTAGTTAAATTTTGTTAATTATTTTGCTTTGATTTGGGCAGGACTATGATAAGCTCCTGCGCAATCCTAAA